>JAQFZC010002915.1:0-20835 GCA_034695205.1 Dicyrtoma fusca
GCCTCTCACTATTAGCGTCGGACGGATTCTAGCTCTGTACCTGAACCTGAACATTTATCCAGACCACAGTCACTTCAACACTGCAGATATTCGTAACAAGCAAGATTTTCTCCAGAATCCAATTGTACAGACTTCGTCGGATGAGCACAAGGGGAAGGAGAAAGAAACATTTCGGTAGCCTGCATTTAGATTGCGTATTTATTTAAAAAATTTGAAAAAACGAGGGATTTTATGAGTAGTTACACATATAGTGGTATAAGGGGTATAAAGTTAAACAGGGTCATCCATACGATAAATAAATATGCCCCGACATATTATTTTAGTAGTAGCAATCAAAATAAACATGGAGAAAGTACAGGTAGAGTACGTTTTGTCAACACCTAAATTAGTGTAGGGCTTGCCCCTGGGGTATGCATACGAAATGATTTTCTAACGTACTGGTATCTTGAACATTTCCAATAAAAGTAGAGCTTAAGAGTTGAAAGGCACAACAAATCTTTCGTTCAAGGGAAGTCAATGTTGTCGCTGCTGATTACGCTGGTAAAAAGTGTGTTGAGAGTGTAGACAGTCGAATACGTACACAACATTAAGTAGATGGATAGAAAGGCAAAAAGTTTTTTACGAGAGAATAACTCAGCTGTTTACTTCACATACAAACAAGTTGCATACAAACGTATGCCTCTAGCGCTTCCCAAGTAGCCACCCGACTTTTACATAAAATACGCAGATGCCATAGTATGGGATACTTATATAGGAAGTACGTAGTAGTATTTTGTTTCGAAGTAGAACCTTAACCATGTGTCTACTGTCTACCTGGTCCGATCTGGTATACACATTTATTTTATACCCGTTACAGTGGGATAGCCGAGTACGGTAGACGTGCAAGGAAACCAAAACGAAGAAGGATTACCAACATGTAGATGCTTTACAAAGTTGTTCATTCGTATGTAAAGATTACAGATAGCTCCCTTCAACAGCTACAGTACAGCGTACAGCAACTCCTTTCACAGCATTTTCAGGTCTCGGTCGTCGCTCGTGGAAAATAATTGGAAAATAAGTTGTGTACTTTCTCCAGGAAAACATACGACTGTATTCAGTACCATTATAAACTGTCTGCTGGGTAACTCATTCCAATTATTCGAGCTAACAATGCTAATTGCATAGTTTAATTTTAATCCTACAACGACGATGAGAGTCTTCTACGTATTAAAGGGACCTTGTATATCATTTTTATTCAATTAGTGAAGGTCATATAATGCCTTATGCTTGAACTTTAAAAGGGACTCATCAGCTCTAATTTTTCCGTGGACTAATTGAATACATCATTATTTAGAGAGATTGCATAAGCCATTTATTTTCATGCTCGTTGAGCAGCTGTAACCTTTTTGAAGGGCAATGCATGTATGTACATATGGACGTAATCGACGTGGGTAGTGAACGTGCATGATCCCTAAAGAGTGCCACTCAGAAATAGAAAGCTACAAGTGGGTGGGGAAGAGGCAGGGATAAAGACCTACTTAACAGATAATCCCGTTGCAATAGACGCTGCCATTATATTAGTAATCACGGAGGAAGGTATTTAGCCCCGCATTTATCATTACACATAAATCACGTCTCACAAGTATACCCAAAGTATACCTACCCAGTTTGTACGTGGATTGTGTCTTATCATAAAGAGCTTTTTCCCTCATCAAACTCCCACGCAATGAAAAGAAAGTTTCTCAACTGGGCTCCGGTGCTCGTAAGAGTTTTAATTCCTTTTAAACGACTAAGGTGCTTTTATTTTTACTTCATGGTCGTAGTCGTAGACAAATTACGTAGTAGTAGTCAAAGTGCAATTCAAAAAGTAAAAGTAAGTTGTGACATTATGTCTTGTGTCTGTGTCCAATCGCACGTGGGTTGTAGGTACTAATACTCTCCTAAGTAGGTGGGAGGTCCCTCTCAAGGAGCCACTGATACAACATGAACTGGCTTAGCCTTTTACTACCTTTACTATAAATAGTAGAAAAGTGGCCGCTGTGGGCATTGTAGATGCCTCCCTCGCCTATTTTTAGCTATTATTTTTAACTCGATGAATGTACGTACATACACAGCAGCTTAGCACATACGTGGGTGTTCCTCCGAAACTCCGATTCGATGGGAAGTCATGAATATTAAATGCAACAGTGGCTAAAGTTACCAACAAAACTCCAGGGTACTTAGTGTCTATTTTTATCTTTGGAGGAGTCAATGAGGAGAAAAGACATTCCCAGACGTGGGATCAAATCTTTCAAAATAATGGAGTCTATAAGTGAAAGTAAATTTGAGATACGCTCTCAGATGAAGAGATGCTCTGAAGGTAACTTTCCCAGGTACCATAACGACATGAATGCAACTACCTTACATCAACCCCTATAGTTATCTATCCGCATCGATTTTCCTCACCCACACACACCTCTTCATCTGCGACCTTATTTTTTAAATTTTTAGTCCTATTACATCAAAGTCAAGTCACGTATAAAAATAACTACAGAAAAATGTCATAGTGCATATGATACTTAAATTCAATTCCTTTGTAGGGCTACTGTCACTATCAGACCGGATATCTGCTATGCATATGATATTATAAATATTATTATTAGTGGTCCAACTGGAACGTCCTACGCAAGAAAACTGAAAGCAAGAGACAGATTTCGAGTGGAAATGTGTGTTACATCAATGGAATGGAACATACCTATTTACTTAATTTATTCATTTATGGTTTCTGTGAAGGAAAACTTAATCATTTCAAGATTTGAGGAATACGTGTATGTGTTCATGTGTATGTATGTGACTGCATTCGCAAATAGCCGCCCACACAATGTAACATACTGTAAAGGCTCCCGCATTCAAATTAGAAAGCCAAAGCCAAAAAGTTTTCCTTCCGTTTGTTTCCCAAAAATATGTACATGTATGCGTGGGATTTCTTGAAATTTATTCGTCCCACAGAATGGTTTCGACATGAATGCTAGGCTTACAATTTGATTCCACCAATGCAAGCGACTAATACTACTAGACAGAATACTTAAACTAGATTATTCCAAGTAAATTAAGTAGGGCGAAATATATTGTATTTCAATTTACATAACTACTGTCGTGCTTAATTTTCAACAGTTGGATATTATGAACTGTAATTTCAAAAAAGAAAAATTTCCAAAGCATGATTACAATTCAAGTTACTTCAGAAGGAATACTTGAGATTTTCGAATCTGATTCTGACACACGTAGGTACACCAGTACTACTGGTACTGGGGAAAGGCTGTTTTGACTTGTCTCCTTCACTCGTTACCACATTCGCCTCTTTCTTCCAAGAAGTTAGAAGAATGTAGGTACATGTATAATTATAATTACAACCACTCATCGTTAGATGCTATTTTATCTTTGGCAAGTTGCCGAGTTTTTAATTATCAAAATACAGTACATACGTAAACGGAAATTCGTCGTCCAAAATATCACGGAATAATGTAATCATGCCGCAATTCCACTAAAATTGCCTTCATTAAATGATATCGTGAAGGAGTGAAAAGAGAAATCTCAACACATGATACGCTTACCATACAACGATACAACCCAACAACTCACTGGAGAGTGGTGTGAGACTAAGCGTCGTCTAGTGTGCCTCATTTGAAACAAATAGCAAGAAATAAAAATGTCTATACTATTTTCTAAATAACGTGGCTAATGCCTTCCAAAATTAGAAACTAACGAAGCAAACTTTAAACGATAAGGTAAGTTGGATTAGACGCGTACATAATAACGTAATTACACACGTTAAATAAATGGGAAAGATATTCTCTGGAAAGAGTTTTAAGGACGGCATACGACATACGAGTACCTATACATATCTAAGAAAGTCCATGGAATCTGTTTGCTTAAAACACAGTTTTCCCAACAAAAGGTAATACAGAATTTCCTATGAATTTCAAGTTGAGGCTTTATTATCTAATGATAAGAAAATTCTTCATGAATCACTGATATCAGGGAAGAAAGTTAATGTTGGCTCAACTATTGTTTTTGACAATAGGACGTTTCACATCTAATGTGAACGACTGATCAAAAGTTTTCTCCCTCATTGCTAATGTCCAGTTGGGTGAACCATGTGCAGTTGGCTAAACTGTAGAAAACTTTCAAATAACAATGTAGGCAAAATTCGAGCAAAAGGACAGGAATATATCTGAGGAATTATCTCTATAAACATACACGTTACAGCTCAACAATAGGGCACTCCTATCTGTAGCCAAACATATGCTTTGTAAGTCATAATTTCATGGATGAAAGAAAGTTAAAATATGAGAGGCAAACTCGTATCGTGTGTGCAGCAATATGTATGTATCTACCTATGCACCTTACATACATAGTACGTTTGGTTGAGCATGCAGAATTGGGTTGCGGGCTATTCGCCTACTGACTAGTGGCCGACGGAATACTACTTACGAACTACCAGCTTGACTACTTTAATCGTGCCAACCGACCAAACTGCCAACCGAAAAACTTGCCTACTTCCATTTTGTCAACTAGTTTAAATGAAAACGTTTACGAATGTATTGTCTTACATATTGCCATTTTTTCGCTATGCAAGTTAATAGGTAGGCAAATTGGTACCTACATTGTTATACCGTCCAGTTGGGTTTACAAGTAGTCCACTTAGCCCAATGAGCAAGATGGAAGTAGGCATGTTGGTCGGATGGCAAGATTAAAGTACCTAGTTAAGTAGGCAGTTGGCAACTAGTCTGTCGGCCACTCGTCAATAGGCGAATAGACCTGCTCCCTGCATAATTATAGCAACTTCCAGTGGGGCTACATGTTCATATATACAAGTATAGACAAAGTCCATATCTTCTTTCTCCGTCCGCTGTCCCAACTCCAACTTTCTGCTTGACAAAGATACACATACATAAAGAGAAAACTCAATAAAGTTTAGCGGAAATGAGGAATTCGTGCCTGAGTTGGTTTTCACCGCTTCAGCCGCCATCATGAACGAAAGTGAAGACGGAAGCTTCAGACCAAAATTTCCTTTTCCCCACAAATAGGCAGGTACCTACGTAATTTATTTGCTGTAACTGCACCGTGATCCCAGCCGTAAAAATATGAATGGGAAATTCTGGAAATAACGCCCTGAATCCGGAATAAAGTCTACTATAATTTTATCGCTCCAAATGTCTTCAAGGCCATTCTTTAATTAATAACTACCGCTTCATGAAATTTACGTAGATTAAGATGATGGGTGATAGGGAATGGTAATAGAATGCAGTTTGCTCCCAAATGGTCACATAATAAACTAACTGTGTCACCGAGTAAAACAAACAAAATTCTACAATAATACACACGCGACGTAAGTTCTTCAACTTCAAACTTTATTCGTCTGATTTCCGAGGCAGAACAGCCTCTGCTGGATGGCTGATATGAGAGTATAAACGACAAGGAATGAATTTTAGGATAATGCGGACTGTAAATCTATATCCTATTGTAAATATTAAATTCAAACTGGTGAAACAAACGTCCAATGTAATAAAGAGTGCATTAATCATTCAAGATTAAATAACAAATATAATAGTATACACATACTAAAATTATTATGTATCTAGATATATTTCTGAGCTAAAAGATAAAGTGAGTTGCACATACTTTGTTGAAATCGATTTCTCAGTTTCCTGCATTATGTTCAGCATGTACATATATATTAATATTAAAGCAGTAGAAATCAGAATCCAGCACAACATTTCGCATAAAAATCCGTGGTAAGTCCTCTTTCTACATTTCTGAATCAGCATCCATAACATTGAAGTTTCCGTCGTCCTCCGCGTCCGTCAGGTTGAGGTCATCGAGCATCTCTTCAAGGCTTATCTTAGGTTCACCCTCATCTTCCGTGTGCGTCTCCTCTTTTGTAACAGGCACTCTCACGTCCTTGTAGATATTCACTCCCTCTCGATAAGCAGGATCCTCTTCAAGATCTTGAAGAAAGTCCTCGTAATCCCTATACACAAGAGAGACAAAACGAATAGAAAGAGAATCCTGATTGAAGCTAAGAAAAAAACAGGTCACATCTTTCTATCCGTCACATATTCTTCTCGTCTAGAGAGCTAACTTACTCCATTATCTTGTTAATTCTTCTGGCGAAGTGGAACTCCAACTACACTAAAGCTTAAGAGCCTGCACTTAAAAATGTACAAGCTGACTTTATCGTGTAGTACACTGCAAAATAGGATGAGCTTAGCTTTTAACTATCAAACTACCTAGCTGCGTCACTTATATGTTAGAACTAACTTAGCCTTCCGCATATGACTATGACGACCTTACATTCAAGGCGATTTACCTTCTTTCAATCAGATTTTAGACTTTTAGGAACTTATAACCACACGGATTTTCCGTTTCCTACAAAAAATACTTTTACGTTATTCTACCTCTGAGTGGTCACAAAAAAGCAGTCTACGTCATACGACGTGCAGCATGACTGCAGTTTTTAGTTCTACGTCAATGTTTAAACATCTAAGTAAGCATTGTTCTATTTTTTTAGTGACTTACTTTGAAACGCTTTCAGTTTCACTCCTTCGCAAAAAGTGACGTAGTTTCCATCGGCGCTTCTGCTTCTGATCCGTGTAAACTTTCTTCACAAGAATTACGTCTGGAATCATATCAGGCTTCATCTTGTCAAAATTGGGATCGTTCACATTCGTATTCCCCATGTCAAAACTGTAGAAAAAACATAATTTATTACAAGATAACAATGAGAACTAGAGATAAGCACGAAACAAACTGTACATGTAGCACAAATTCACATGTGCATATGCAAATAGCAAATGATCTACCCCCATCCCGTGCCCATAAACAATGCAAACCCTCATCTTAGATTCTGCAGCTAAGCAAACATCAAGTTTCTTTGGGATCTCGTAAAAAGCTGCACTTCTTTGCCGCAACAGAATACGACAAATTATTGATATACTTCTGATGATAAAAAACAAATTTACCCTAGGACTGTATCACCCGGGTTGAGCAGGTGACCTAAATGGGTCCTGCAGTGTACAGGCGTACTCCCCATTTCGTTAGACTTCACAACATACACATCCGCAGGCACGTGCTAAAAATAAATCAAATTACCTATTAAAATCTAACAAAACAATAGGAACTACATTTTACGATTAGAATTAAATTACATTTAATTTAATGAATAGTGAAAGTGGAATGTATAATTTCCGTAGACAGTCAGAAACAGGGATTTCAATTTACCTTATCGGAGATAGTTCCTTGACCGCTAAATTTGAATCTTTTAGTGATGGGCTCTGCCTCCATAACCACGAATTCTGTTAATTTTTTTCCAGAGCAAAGCGTTCCGAAAGGATAGCGCCAAAATGTTGTAGAAGGTACTTCAGCTATTTGTGCGGTATTAGGATCAATTAAATGGACTGAATTCGTCACTCGATTAACTACACATACTTGACCTATTCCTCCCAATTGGTGAGCCAACTTTGATGGCAAGCAGACAATAGAATCTTTGCAAATGGGTACAATTTCAACACTGTAAGTGTGCTTATAGTTGTACGTGTTGTTATGAGTGTCGTGTGATATTAGCTTCTTAGAATAAATGTAACGACATGGAAGAACTTGACTTAAAAAGTCAACCATTTTTCTTGCATTCTGTTCCGTGCCGTAGTAAAAGTCAAGTCCCTCTACAAAAGCATAAAAATATTTTAAAATGTGAGTATGTACATATCTACAGCTTCATCTGCACCGAGACTGGCACAATATTAATCCAAGACTTTAACAAATGAAATATAGCTACCGCAAAATTTGTAATTTAGTAGTACAAGCAACTTACCATGATAAGGTTTGACTCCATTGCTAAGCTTGTGGGCATTATGTTTTAAAATAAGTTGTTCCACATAATACAACGTCTTCTTATGCTCAACTTTTTGCCGAAGTTGGACCTAAACAGGAAACACTAAATAATAAATTGCGATCCCTCATCTACTGAATTTGGCATTAACATGCAATACCTACAAGGTAATAGATATATATCACTAAATGAATAAAAGATATTAATTAGTAAAATTTTTCTTACTAGCGCTTTCCAATAATCTTTTGCGTCAGCCCGCCGGCAATCATCACAGAGTTGACCAACAGTAGTAAACTCTACTGTGAAAACTTGCTGAAGGAAGGCTCCTCCCATGACTTCGGCTTGCACCGTTAATTTAATCTTTATACGTTTAGAATGGGGCTCGGTCCAAATAAACCCAGCATCAACTAGTCGAACTTTATTGAGTCCTTTGAGTTTTTTAAGGCATAATCCAAGAAGTTCCCGAGATTCCAAAGCACATTTAAGCCACTGACCAGGAGGCTGTAAATACCTACGAAATAAAAAAACATAACATCAACAAAGTAGACATTTAAATATATCTACGTATAGTACATACAAAATTCCTCATCACCGAGATCCAGCTATTTGCTATTATGTTTTTGTAGATAATACGACTGTCACTCGGTATTTAAACAAAACTGGATGTATAATACATACATCTTATACATACTATACGAAACTAGGCACACTAACAATCTTCAACTTGCCTTATTGACATAAAGTTGAATTGTGATATAAGAATTCAAAACATGTTTGAGAGACTGAAATACGTAAAAAAATACTTTTCAATAATAAGCAACAAAAAAATCAATATTAGTGACGCTGCGTCCGACTTACTTAGTCGTTAGTACACCCATCATTTACTTTAACATTCCATGGGCAATTACCTTTCACATCCTTTGCAAAAAGCGACAGTAGCTTGCTTGGGAATCGCCTCTGTAATATCAACTTTAGACCTCACACAAGGAACGCACATGTTCGCTGGATTCGGTTCGATCAAAGTCCCACACTGGCAGCATAATCTAAACAGAATTCATGAAACGTATATTTAAATATTTTATTATTGAATTTTACACTAACAAAACTAATATATCACCTACTGTCTAGTATCAAATTCAATTTTTACACTAAAATCTTAACAAATTCAAGCCTTCGTCAGTCAGTAGCATTAAGTAATTTTGACAAATAAACTTTTGGACTGTGAAATTTTAAAATACGGAATGTACTTAAAAACTTACATTTTCCCAGGTTCAGGAACTGCTGGCAGTGCTTCTTCAGGGAGGTACTCCATTTTTGATTTCCCTTAGGGTTCAGTAAGACCAACACTTGTAAATGACTACACGCTGAAAATTCCGAACAACACTTTCAAGTTTCAACTGTTTAAATAGTCAAAAAGAATGGTCAAAGGTGAATTCGCTAATTATATTGTAATCAACACACCACTAAGTGAATGTGAACGTTCGTTATCTCAAACCACAGCCCAGGAGATTGACAACTAGATAAAAATCAAAAATTAGTCTGCCTGTTGTATTTTTGTGGGTAATCCACAACTACACCTGCGAGCTGGCGATAATTACTTGTTGCTTGTGATAACTTTAAGCAGATTCAAAGATTATTCAGTGAATTCAATCTTGAATTCACGATTTGATGACTAAACTATTAACATGCAGAAGGAAGAAATGTCCTCTAGAACACTTAAACTGCACAGTTTCAGAGCACGTTTTTACGTTCGACACTGAAATCGACTGGTCCACTGGCATGGACAATATTTTGAACAGAACCGCGAAGATGCGTTGCTCTGTGATTCTTTTTTTGTGGTCATAAAGTGCCATTGTGATAAGTGTGTCATTTCATTTGTGTTTTTTTCAGTCGTTGCCTTATTAGTAAAATAACAATGTAACTGAAAAACAGTTAACGCCAAAAAAAGGATGCTAGCAATAATTGTACCATGGTTTCAACATTTGACGTTGTAAGTACTTTAACCGTACGTAAATCAAAGTATCAAACAAAATTTTTAAAAGCAGAAAAATCAGAATTCCCGCAGTTGAAAAAGTAGAAAAAGAAAAAAAAAGTTTCAAAAACCAGAAGATGGCTTTGCTTACAGAAAAAACACAATAATAATTATTGTAAAGTAATCCTCCAACAAAATCACAGTCGTACAATGATGCCTTAATATTATGTAGGTCAAGGAGTCAAGGCCTCACAAACGCATCCACAATCCACAGTAATCCACACTACCTATGCTTACACGTATCGTCCTTGAAATATTTTTGAAATCAGTGTTATTAGAGTGTACTAAGGAGAATTTAGATTTTTAGATAATATTCCAGAATAATTCCAGAAAATATTTTATTTATGCATTTATATAGCAATATATGTAGCTTCATTAAAACACATTAATACCTTAATTTGTCACCCAGACACAATGGCGGTGATTACCGTAATTGCACCCCTCAAAAAGCATTAAAAACAGAACTGAGTCAAGAAACTGCTAACATTTTTGGTCCAGAAACAAGAAAGAGCGAAAAAAGAGAATGAACTACTAAGAATCTAGCATAAGTAGAACAGGATTAAAGCCGAATTTCCAAGCGAAAAAAAGCAGTAGGTATAGTATATCAGTTATTCTTATTACCCTAGTTATATTATTTTAGCGTTGTGACAATTTTTAAAAAGTGTTTTTAAATCAAAATGTCTCAAATACTAATGCTACCAAAACGTCTTTTCTACTGATCTTAAGCACCTCCGCCAACATGCAGACTTGAGTAAATTTTGCGTTGTCTCTTTAATCTTTCATCGAAATCAAGAGGAAACGTGCCATATATAGACATTTTCAAAATTTCTTTTATGCTATTTAACGTGCCATTTGTTTTGTTTTGGGAAATAAATGTACATTTGAGGTTTTTTTTGCACACAACTACGACCCTAGTGTCCGGAACTGTATAAACTTCAAAACCGCACATCACCAAACACTTATATTTGCACATTTTGAAAAGGGCATTTAGAAAATTCTTAAAAAGTAATCTAAAGCACAACTCTGCACTTTGTAGAATACATTTTTTACCATTTCTACAAGGAACAATTAAGTTACAAAGTGAGTGAAATTATGCTTTCAACTATAAAGGAAAGGAATGTATGTGCAATATAAAAGTTTATTTGAAGCTCAAAGTTCAGTTAGGTAGTTAGGTACATCAGAAACTGTTTTCGAATCACGATTACAATTTTGAAAACCGATACCTCTTGACTCTTGATGGAAGGCAACGCGAAATTCACTAAACACTAAAGCCTCCGTGAAGTGCATAAGGTCAGCAATAGCAGTTTCGGTAAAATTAACAATTGTGACAACTGACAATGGAATCCCAGAGTTTCTGTGGAAAACGTTCTCATATAAGTCTAAGAATCATTATATTTTATATTACACGCATCAAGCAATTCGGAAGGATTTTTAGTGTTGAATGTCGATTATTTAGCAACCTAACAGCAGTAAACCAAGCGTTTTGACAAACAGTAAAAGAGAATCTGAAGACATCTGTCCGGTTAAAAGTAATCGTTTGTAACAGATGTTAATTTATTGTTTTTCGATATGAAACGTGCAGTGCGACGAAGAAAAAAATCAAAAATCGAAACTGTAACAAAAGCCAGCAATACCACCCAATAAATAGGCCCAAAATACTAAAATAGTCGTAACAAGAAAAGACGGAAAGTGAAGAGAGAAAATAAAATGGAGAAGAATCAAAATCCATCTAACGCAGCTGAAGATGTGGATAGACCTGCGCACAAAAGGCAGCATCGTCCGGAAGACTCTGAAAGGAAGGGGTCCGCGGAGGCGTTGAGAGCCGTGAGAAGGCAGCAAAATATTCAGAAAAGAAGAAATAAAATGAAATTTCCCAGGAAAACTTGCATATTATGCTGCAGTAGTGTACGCTTACAGTTTTAGATTGCTATCAGCTATCATGAATGAATGAACTCAGTCAAATAAATTGTTAAGTTCGTCAGTGTTGCGTAATGCATGCATTTATGTTTTAATTGAATTCGTAATTTTTAGAGTTGTTTAGGTCCTGCTCCGATTTATTGCAAAAGCTGCTTATGTTGCTCATCAAATCGGCCGACTCAAACCGCATCAGTGACCACCAAGCTTGCCTACCTGATTGCTCTTGGAGTTGTTACTGTACTCGCATGCTTCTTTACAATTCCCTATCCTGAAAGCTTTACCAAAGGAAAAATTAAAGTAACTTTAGCTTACTATTAAACATTTATTATTAAATTAACAAATTCACAATTCTACATTCACTGTTCGAAATTATAGAATTTCATTAGCCTTTGATTCTATGTGTCGTTACCTGGCATGGAACAGGCATCAGTACATTTCAACTGTTAATAGGCTGCTTCACTATTTATTTGTAGTTTTGGCCATGTCTAGATGAGAATTCCGAATACATTGAATTTGGTGGATGGTGGGGAAATTGTAGAGGACACGCTGGGTACTTCATGGTTTACCGGATATTTTTTGCAGCAATCATAATTTTTACCCTCCTAGCCCTACTACTGATTAAAGTAGATTCCACTGAGGACACCTGTCGACCTGGACTTCATCAAGGCTACTGGCTATGGAAAGGTCTATTCTTCGTCTTCCTCCTCTTTGTTGCTTTTTTTGGAATCAGTGTGAGCAAAGCGGCTTTTGAAGAAGCTATGATGATTATGGGACTCATCTCCGCATTTCTATTTGCCTTCCCCACTTTAGTATTTCTTCTGGACGTCTGTGAACTCATTATCATTAAATTAAAGACGAGCTGGTCATACTGGTAAAGATTGTATTTTGTTTTTAAGTCAACTCAGATCAGAGGTTCTATTATTTTTACACACTTTGTAAAACAAATCTGTACATACAAAGTGGGTTTCTTTTATCATCCCTTGTAGCCGATGTTTAGACACTCATGGGTGGAAAGTGCCTTACTGGTGCCTTACTTTTCTTGTGTACGTCTTCGATCTCATCATGTTGGTTGTTCTAGGCACATTTTATACCTCCAGAAGTACTGGAATAGACGAAGAAATAGGTGAAACAATGTTATATAATTATAATATTATTCTTTAAACGAGCCAAATTGCAATGAAAGTGCTGTTGTTGTTTTTATTATCATAGCTTTAATTTTATCATTGATTTTAATTTTTTTAGATAAGGTCCAGGCTGTGGTGAGTGACGGTCTAACATTAAACAGTTGTTACATCTTATACTTCTATGTTCGGATGTTTGAACCGTTTATGTATTTAATAATATCAATATCATGCACGACCTAAGCTTTAAATCAATCAATTTTTAATGTTTTTACACAATACATATAGTACTACAACAAAGGTGGTTATTGTACTGTGAATATTTTACTAATCATCTACTGCATTGGAGTGGGTGTCCTTACGAGTGGCGTGGCTCTTCTCCATGTCCTAAGAAAGTATCCGATCTACCCACATTCCGGATTTCTTCAAGCTGCAGTCGTCACAGGGCACACTATTATGTCAATTTATCTTGCATTAGGAAACAGTGCAGGTAATTTTTATTAGAAAACAAACTATTAATTCAGGAAAACGACAGTTAATTGAAAGCTCACAATAATATAATCTCAATTTAAATTTACAATGCATACAGAGGTTGAATGTCGAGTAGTGTGGTACCCTTACGTGGCCACTCCTGACATCCAAGACGTTACACTAACACTAGAAGGTTTAGTTTACTCCACATTTGTATGGATAACACTAGGATATTTTACTTTGGGGCGTGGGCCGAAAACAGAAACAGCTCCACTCTCAATAATTTTTATGCAAGTTCTCCAAATCCTAAATGTCCGTCAGATTGAGTCAATAAGGAGAGAGTCCACTGCTCCTGACAAAGTTAGTTCCACGTCCAAAGGGGTGGTGTTATCTGTTTTAAATATTCTTATACTGTAAGAGATGCAGTTAATATTTTTCACAAAACGTACATTCGTATAATTATATTGATTTTTCATTATTCCATCATTAATAGGCGAACAAAACGTTGAAAGACAACGAATCAGAATCAGACTCGGAAAGTACAATGAGTAATATAGAAATAGATCCTTATTTAGACGAAACGGCAGAGGTTAATTACTCCTGGACCTTCTTCCACTTGTTTCTTATACTGGGTTCCTTCAGCATGATGATGGGGATTACTAATTTTATTCGGTATAAAAAAAACTAATTAATTCAGTATATTTTCATTCCTTTAATTAGTTGTTACATTATTGACTACTTTCACTGAGCAACACTTTACAGTGCAGTGCGTATTTAATCTTATTTTAAATAGCCACAAATCTTTTATAGCCCTATAGCTGATGGACCAAATGCTTCCAACAGCCCTGCATTTGTAGTGAAATTTCTAATGTCTCCGTTTGGCGTACTCTTATTCGTAGTCCCACTCGTTTTGACTATCTTCAAGATAGCCCCCGTTACACCTCAAACAAACAACCCCGAGCTCGTAGACCAGAATGATGAGGAATCGAATCTCAATCTCCCAGAACCCTCACAAGCGCCTACTGAGCGCACCTTACTTGACAAAAACGTTTCAGCCGAAGCAGCCATGATACCTTCTGAAAAAGCGGAAGCAGCCAAAAAATCTTCTGCAAAAAGCGAATCATACAAGAAATCTGGAAAATCCGAAGCAGCCAAACAAGTTTCTGAACAAACCAGAACACCATCAATATTAAAGGAATCAAAAGTAAAAATTAATGTCTAAATATTTCCACGGGGCAGTTGGCTCAGCACAAAAGACTGGATCTCAGGGCGGAAAAAAGACTACTCAATGGCTAACCAACACCAGCAGTTAAACGGCATTTTGTTAGATAGCCTGTCCTGTGCAAACAGCTATGTATAACTTTAACTTTGTACAATAGCCGTTAAATTGAGAAACTAAAATAAAGGATTAATAGGTTTTTATCAAACTTTATCATAAACTGGCATCGGAATGCGTGCAATTCCATTCTTTGCGACTGGATTTTTTAGTGCAGTGCAGTGCAAGGAGTTCAATTAGTAGTGCTTTAAAATGGTATACTAAACTGCAGTAAAAGTTCAAATCAACAAGTAGGTATATTATTTTCAATCAAGTTTGTAAGGGCATTTTCAATATTTCATTATTCATTGCTTTTGAAAACCGTGCAGCTTGTGATGCAGGCTTTCAGGCGTGGTCTTGGAAAGAATTTTTATTTCACTCGCCTGCGCCTGTAAAGACGACTCTTTTCAGTGTAATAGTTGTTAGTAAGTTCATTTACAATAGCTATAATGCAATGGTGTCGGTGCCTATGGTACGTGGACTCCAGACACATTGCTTTGTTAGTTGCAAGTAATGTAACTAGGAGCTAATAACAGACATAGACAGTTTAATATCCCAACAAATTAATTATTATTATTTTTATAAAAATATTCTTTAATTTTTTCAAAAATACAGGATGTAAATTTTGTTTATTTTTTATAATTTTTATTATTCAGCAGCATTGTTATTATTCTTTTTTTCAATAATATCGTTAAATTTTCCGAAAACTGACTTAGTAACTAACTTCTTTATACCTTTTAATTTTTGTTAAAGGTATAGAGAAGTCATCAATTTACAATAATTTACATTATAATAATGACGCTGACTAAATACCAAGGAATAAAATAAAATAAATACATGTTATAGCGTTTAGCGTCATTCATCATTTGTGTACTACTGCGACAAAAACGGTTTTTCCAGTTGGTATCCAAACGCAATAATGTCGAAATCCATTTTAAAGCCAACCAAAGATGTAAAAATCATTAGTAGTCACAATTATCCGGATGGTGGTGTTCACTTTTCTGTTACTCCTACTCCGGAACTAGAAGTTTCTGAAACAAAAGAAGAAGGGGCAAGTGGAAATGGAAAGGGTGATGTTGTGGTAGATCCGGAGCAACATGATGACACCGTTTCTAAACAAAATGGATGTACAAGATGTTTCATTAGGTTTCTGCGTTTCATCTATTTTCACGGCGTAAGTTCTGTTTCCAAGCAATACGTGTACAATTATAATTCGTTTAGAAAGTATAACCTTTTTTTAATTTAACTATTACAAACATGAACATTTTACTAAAACGTAATTATTGTTGCATATTTTTTAGAGCATTATTGGACCTGCGCCATGTTCCTTCTTATTCCTCTGTTCTTGCTCGTCCTGTTGTTCAGGGAATTTATTAGGACCCTTGAAAAAGTCCTCGTTTTCTACCAAATTGATGTACATTATATTCTTAGGATTCGTGACATTGTTTTCAACATTTTTTATAATTGCTTACCCAGAGAGTAGCTCTCACAGAGGGGTAGCGGGGGTTAGTTTCATTTATCTTGAACTTTTGAGTAGAAATAATAAATTATTGTTACAAATCTATCATAAATGTTGCAGGAGTATTTAAGCCATTTTTATCGGGCCAATTTATTATTAAGCAAGAACAAATTGGTTTTATAGCTCTTGCCTTGTGTGCAGTCAAATGGGAATTTTTATCAAATCCAAGGTTTTTATGGAGACTGTCGTGGTCATGCAGGGTACTTCATTGTTTACCGTATTTTCTTGGCCATGAACCTAATGTTCTTGACCTTGGCTTTTCTTACGATCGGCGTTACTTCGACCAAAGACGGTTGTCGATCAGGACTTCATCAAGGGTTTTGGCTGTTTAAATTTCTATTATTTTTCGTCCTCACGATGATCACCCTTCTGCTTATAACTTTAAATTTCAACGCATTATTTGATGAGACCATGATGATCATTGCACTGTGCTGCACGGCCATTTTTTCAATACCACAGCTTGTTCTCTTCTTGGACTTGATTGACGTTTTTGTCTTTAAATTAAGGACCGTGAAAACGATACAACGTTGGTAATTTTAGTTGTTAGTTGTAAAATATCAAATTTTAGAATAAATCAAGTTTGAATACGCAAAAACTTATGTAAAATTCTTATAAACTTACAACTTAATCACGTAAACATTACTTTGTTCTGAATAATGCAGGTCAAGATATGTATACTGGGGGACAACCTTTTTCCTATATATGATAGAGTTTGGGGTTCTGATTTATTTATGGATGTACTACACCAAAAGAATCACTAACGGAGCCGGTAATAAACGTTTCTTAGACTTTAATTGCTTGTGCACTAGCTCACTTGTGTTGAATTACATAAGCTAATCACAAATACATACATTCCACCGCAGTTAAGTGAATGCAAACCAATGGATTGTATTTTTCTTATATTTAGGGGATCCTATGGTAAGCTTCATCTTCAACCATTTCTATTATAAGTGGGCATGCTACATTGATAAATCCGATTTCTTGTTTCACTGTTGTTGTTTTTTCATTTTGTGATGATTGATGAAAGATTGATGAGTAACGCTATTTAGTTTTTCATACTTCGTCTAATAATTATAATTAACTGTAATGTTATCTGTAATCTCAGAGATATGGTTTTGACGACACGTGCCAAACCAATAAGTATATAATTTCTTACTGCCTCGTCGTGGGGATAATTATAACAGCTGCCATGGTTTATACTACATTTTCAAGTAATACTATTTACCCCAACCTGGGACTGATGCAGTCTGCCGTTATTTTCGGCCTCATACTGTCTTACGTATCTGGTGCCTTGGGAAATAGCGTGGGTAAAAACTGTTGAAGATAGCTCAAACTATATTAACCGAATTTCAAACAAAGTTTTAGATCCTTGATCTTCATACTTGTCTGTTTCTTTAAAAGTTCATATCACACGATTAAATTCGATGAGCTCCAATTATTGTACAACAATATTATATTGTATTATGCATCCTGTTAGTTTTGACTTTACTAAATTGACTTTAATTTAATAAAACTTAGATCTTGAATGCCGTGTTGTGTCGTACCCTTTTGAGCACAATGCAAACAGTCAAGATGTTGCATTCACATGGGAAGGCTTCATTCATGCCATTTTTGTTTGGGTAACTATAATATATTTTGCTCTTGGGAATGGACCAGTATCCAAAACGGCACCATGGTCCCAAGCCATCCGACTAATTTGCTGTGAAAAATGGAATGGAGATGACCATCTCAATAAAGTGGAAATAAAGCTGACTCAATCACAGTTAAATGTTCCGGAAGAGAAGAAAATATTTCAACTGCTGAAGGATGAAGACAAACAGCTGCAATACTCCTGGCCCCAATTCCACTTCTTTCTCATTTTAGGGTCCTTCAGCCTCATGATGGGGATGACTAACTTTATTCAGTAGATACCAGCTTCTTCCTTATTTGTCATTCATCTTTTATCAGTACCAATATTTATATATTTATCAGTTATAAAAGTTCAGTACATGTTTGTCTGGAACTGAACTGGATAATTGAGATCATCAATATTATAATTACTAATTATCTTGATTCTCAGTCCCAGAGCCGATGGCCCGAATGCAGCTAGTCATCCAGCCTATGTATGCAAGCTAACAATTTCCGCTATCATTACTCTTGGATTCCTAATTCCAGTTATCATCTCCTGGGTGCAGTATTGGAATGACCAGTGTTCCCGTCGTCCACAGAGAGGCAAAGAAGTCATCCTCACCTCTGCCCTTGACATCGAGGATGGAGTGAGCGTATTCTTTAAGAAAGCATTCAGTGATAGTAGTCTCAATGGACCTCCCACTTCCAGCATAATCGTACAAAATGTTGCGAGCATTAAAAGTGCAGATATGGCCGAACGTGGCGAGTCTCTCAAACTATTCGGAAATCGACCAAATAGTGCCAGAAATGCATCTAGTTTAGCTCAAATGCACCGCACCTCACGTGTCTCACTAAAATGAAAAAAAAATAGTTCAATTTCTACAAACAGGTATCTACACCTCCATATTCATAATTCATGCGTAAAGCTCGGGTCCATTATAAACTAATTACCTCCTTGTACACCTATATTTGTTATACTTATTATGTAAATTGTAATTGCCACTCTCCGCTCTCTATCCACTATTAAAACGGATGCTGGTGCTAAGAAATGATTTTATTAATAAAAAAAACTCTCAATTCCCAAACAAAAACAATTCCAAACAAAGACAACTAAAAAGAATTGAAATTTTGTTGTAAAATGGCTCCAACCCATAAATGCTTGTACATACCTATATGTGCCGTCTAATTGACTAATTTAAACGCTTCCTCGTTATCACTGCAAAAACCTAAAGCCAATGTTGTAATAATTGTAAAAAATCTGAAAGCAATTTAGCTACGGTTGAAACTCAAAGGCTGTGACTGATTAGAAAACATTGCGCATCGCCTGTGTCCATCCACCGAATTGATCGAATGATTAATGGCAACGTGTCCCAATGAGTCCATAATCCTAAAAAATTGATCCTTGGATGGACTTGTGTCATATTGCATCGACACCGACGATTCAAACCTTAACAACCGTCGACGTAGCGTAATTATATTTAGTTATTTAGGAGATCGTTAACAGTTAAGGAAGTATTTCCAGTGATTTTAGATGTAAGTAGCACAGTTGACAGTACATCGACAATGTAGACAAAGGCAACAGGCACCGATTCTGTTAGTCAGTGTTAATGTAATATGACCGATTAAACGCCGAGGCTCGAATAAGCGCCGGGGCTCAATTAAACGCCGGGGCTCAACTAGAGGTCTTATGGAGATAGGATAATAGGGTAGGGCGTAGGGTCTTGCCGCTGCAAATAGAAATAAACGCCGAGGCGTCTAATTGGTCATTTACGGTAGGTAATACAAGTAGGTCATCTCATCACTCTAGAGTTTGCATTGTAGTTACAAACAGATTCCATAATCTCTTGAAATGAAATTATAATAATTATCAAATATTAATATTAGTCATATTATTGATGATGATGGTGACAAATATTGGTTTCGTTGGGACGTTTGGAGCCTCTGTGACACGATTTGTGATGGAAGGTCCGTGACATCTATGGATTGGACTGGGACATTGACTCGAGAGGCAGAAGTTAGGCAGAGCAGGTGAGGAGTGTGGAGAGTGGACGGTTGTGTGTGGCAGTTGAACAGAGTTGATAGGAACAAAAAAAAATAAATGAGAGATGAAATGGTATAAGCCTTGACTACTGACAGACTGATAAGACTTCTGTGAGCACTGATGAAACGACTGAAACACTGAACACTGAAAGTTAAGCTCATAACTTGTGACTTGGTAAGAAATAAAAGTGTTTTATCTTGGACCAGAATGATGTGCATTATTCCAACAACAAAAGTGAGAGTGAATAGTTGTTGCTCTCTTCACGTCCATGATTCACTCACATTTTTATTTTCTAGTCAGTTATCTCAAAATTATCTCCTGTGATTCCACATCCAAACCGTCGTAATACCTTGTAATGGCTTCATCTCCGGTAAGTAATAATAATTATTATGGGATATTTAATTTTTTTAATTCGAAGCCTAATTACCTACCCACATTAAATCCTAAGATCATCTTTATCTTCATCATCTCAGATGGACCACGTTTAAAAGCGATCCGTTTCATTGTCTATATGTTTCTTCTGTTTTGTGTTGTGCTCCTTCACCCGGGGTTTTTAATTGCTCACATGTTGAATATATGTCATTCCTTTGCCAAAGAAAGATCATTCACTGTGTACTGTAGTACACAGATCTATTTTTTTTAGTCTGTCAATAGACTCATACATAGTTCTGTTGTGAAATTTGATACGCTCTCATGAGCAGAGTTGGAAGACGTTTCCTGTAGCCTGTAGAGTCAAATCAGCGGAAAAATGAATCTGATATAATCTAATATATGTCCATGTGCGTAGACGAAGTAATAAAACTAATCAATTGACTGTTAATTCCTGTTTATTTAACCTTAACCTTTGACCTAGGTGCCTAGGTTTGTTTAAGATGAGTTAATTATTGTAGTAGACATCCGCTTAGGGTGTCGGGAGAAATTAGATGAAATAGCCGTCATTTCGTCATTTGTGCTATTGTTTG
>JAQFZC010002916.1:0-20834 GCA_034695205.1 Dicyrtoma fusca
CGGGGCTCAAATAATCGCCGGGTTTGAGGCTCAAAGTTTGGATAATCGCCGCGGCGATTATTCGGTCAATTACGGTAGCTATGTACTAACGGTTAATATCAAATAATATTATTTCCCGTCTGTCCATTCTGTTCTGGCCCTTAGGTTCTTCATACCAAATCTAAGGAAAAGACAGGAACATATAAAATAGTATTTAGCTATATGGCGCTAGCACCGCTGGTACATTGCTTTGCTATTTTCAATTAGTTAATCAAAACTAACACTACTGGAAATATTTACAAAATCAAGAAGGCGTAAAATGGACGTATTCAAGGCATTATATGAAGTCAATTTTATTTACAACACATTAAAAAATTTGTGGGGACAGACGTCTCTCTCGACAGTTTTAGAGTACTTATTTATTATATGGTTACTGGTAACTATAATTGCAGTCTTCGTTGCTGATATCTCTACATCTTATAAAAATTGTCGAGTCAATAATTTATTTGTACATCATAGAGTAAGCAAATTATTGAACATTTACTTATTATAATACTTATTATTCAGTCAGTTTCAAGATACATACCTAATTAAATAATTAGGTCTTAAAAACGGTAATCGTATGCAGAATAAAATTTTTATAGACTGAGATTGCTATTGAACTTTAGCCCCGTTCAACTGTTCAAATGATGTATTGCACGATACAATTGCGACATAAAGAATTAGTTTCCGCTAAATTATAGAGATACTTGAGTAATTAGTAATAATTCAGAAGTATATTACAAAAGCATTAGCCTTAATCAGTTTTCTGACCATTACGTCGCTAGAGAATAAAGTTTTGTTATTCTTGCTCTGATCTCTGGCCATCTCCTTCACCTTAATTGAACTAACCTTTATAACGTCTGCTTCTCTGAAATAATTTCCTGTTTTCATGAAACATTGCATGGGAGTGTTTTGAATTTGGGTAAACATGATTTAGATTTTTCTTCTCTTTTTAATTCAATTATTTTACCTGTATATTCGTACATCTATTTACTATTTTCTATTTAAATACAATGCATGTGCCCTGTGCACAGAAAAGAACCCACCTACACAAACATCTACAGAAGCTAAATGTATAACCTTGTCCTTATGAAGGATTCGCTAGGAGATTTTTTAATGGGTGAACGTTGACCGCACCTTACGGCATTATGAACTACAGACATACCTGTATATTGCAGTAGCTTCGTCTAGATACTTTGTTATTACACAGCCTGCTGTTTTGATACTGCATTGTTTAATGTAGATGAAAAAACTTTTAAAATAAATAAATAAAACAACTTTTCACGTTTCAAATCCAGTTTAATTTTTATGCAATCCGGTTGTCTAGTGCATGCTATCTTGTCTATGCTATGTACCTATGTATGTTGGTACGTACATATATCCGAAACGTTTTATATATAGGTAGGTATGCTATGTATATATGGGAGGCTATACATACGAGAAAACTTTATTCACAATCACTGCCACAACAGTGCACCCAGACAGAGTTGGGTTATCGTAATACATAGGGTAAGTACGCCCATATTTCCTCGGTAATCCACAAACTTTTATCCACCTACAAACTGTACCGGTATACATGCATTGGTATACATACTCTCCCAGCTCACAGTAGCATCTTACTCGATTTTTTTTTACTGGCACGCGAACAAGATGAGTAGGCATAAATAAGCAAGGTCTAGGAGAAGTTGCCAGTAATTTTTTTCCCTTCTCCCAAACTCCCAACTTGTTCCCATTCAATCCAACATCCGACTAAAACTAAATGTGCTAAACTCTAAACGACAGCTACATGGCCGTTGATAGCTCAAAATATAAAATGGAAAAAAAACAGAAGCAATAATAGTAATAACCTTCCGAGCATAAGCAAGGATTAAAAGTCAATGCTAATGCGTAGGCTTTGCCATGTATCTACATACATTTCTTTGACATTGGTAAATATTGCAGTTGATGCTGTTGACGTACGTCTTACTTGCAATGCGTTGACATCAGTAAGCTAAACAGGAAGCCACTTTTTTTGCCCCAGTCAGTCCCATTATTATGTCTGTCCCGCGTTGAATCGTAGATATGCACCTACCCTCAGTGTCACACAGTACATGTATGAAAGGTGTATAGAAATAATAACACTTAATCGACATCCATACTGCCAACTGGCATTAACAATATGCTGCCAATTTTTGAGCGAAGATGCCAAATATTAAGGTAAAATAGGAGAGAAACCCAAGCCGAGGGAAATAAAGGATCGAGTCAAACTGTAAGAATCAAAAGAGGGGAGCACACCTACATATGTACCTACATACATACAACGGGAATGGATTTTACGAGAATGTTGTAAGTATAGCTCCGCTCTTCGTTCATGTGTGCACCCATAAAATAATAATCTTGAAAACTTTTTCCATCATCAGGATATAAAACAAAATTTCCCAAACTTTATAGCTTCGATCAAGATTATTAAAAAGCAATGGAAGGAAAGAATGGACCATGTGGCCTCTTGCTTGCAACGGATTTAGAAAACTAGGTACCTCATACATTCCTATGTTGATACCTATAGGTATCTACATTCATTTAGAACCCAACCGTATCCGTAAAATTCCGTATTAAATTTATCATTACACTAGACATAAACATAGACACATACTACCCGTTTTTCATCACAAATAAGCTAGGCACTTATAAGCCTGCCCATATAATAGTCAATAGTGGAACCCCACTAAATGTTTGGAAACTTTGTTGTATCGAGTCGAGAAAAATCTACGACGATAACTTTACGGCAATCAAATCAAAGCCTCGCTTCCGAGGAAGATATAAAAATGTTTATGGGATTGAAACCATTAAATTGCACTTTGCCATGCGATCGGACTAAAGGATTTGTAATCTATCTGTACGTACCTACATAGGATGCCTAATGCCTCTAACATACCTAATGCAGGTAGGTAGGTTGGTACCGTAAATACTTAGCCATATTAGGTAGATAAAAGTAGCTAGTAGCTTGTTAGGACTGATACAGAGAAACTGCGAGGACCACTACTGATGGGGGTAAATTTGTAATGTGCCACTCAAAGAGGATGCTAGCAACCAAATTAATTAATTATTATGAGTCAGTAGTGTGTAGAGGGTGGAGAGGAGGGACAAGGGGACACGTGTAGAGGGAGTACATACATATTATTATTATGTGAGAGTTGACAGGATTCTGTTTGGGATGTGTTCCGCGCTGTGATGGAAGTAAAGCTAGGAAAGATGAAGAAGAAATTGGGACGGAGAAGTTACAAACCTTGAGCTCTTCCGACTCCGAACTCCACTCTGAGCTGATGAGGGATAACATCCAACCGCATAGGGTTGAACTTGAGGTTTCTGTTCAGGCTCCACAATTCCAACCACATTGAAGCTGCTTGACAGCGATTTATTGTCGTCCCAAGACATTTTCGTAACAAACTTTCTTGGACTTTGTCCGACAAATTTCACACAGATTGTATATATATATATATATATATTATTATATTTTATATGAGTAATGAGCCCGGGCCTCCTTTTCCACCCCTGAGGTCAACTGAAGTAGGAAAGACTTGTCCCGCCAAGTCAAGTTAGTTTTTTGTTTTTGGTTTTTGGTTTTTGTATAGGTAGTTACCCGAATAAATCAAAACAAACAGGACTGGAGCAACTGGCAACACAGTTAATGAGACAGTACTTTGGATAATTATTGCAATTCAATTAGTCGCCGGAATATATTGACATAGATTAGAGTTAGCAGCGACAGAGTGTGTGTTTGTGTGTGTGTGTGTTGCACAGTCAGTAATTAAATGTAATTTGCAAATGTTTTCATCATTCATTGACGTTCAAGAATCACACACAGCACGGCACGGCACGAGCACGGCATGTAAACGGCACAATGAAATTATTCTCATGACACAAATCAGACACAGGCACAGCTGGACATTAACGTATTGTATTGTACGATTCTATAGAGTCATTATTCATGGTGTAGTATGTGTGGGGGGGTGTATATATTTTCTATGAATATTAATATCAGAGACAGAACGACAGCCAAGAAGAAGACGAAGGGAGCAGGTCACAAGAGTAATTACACATTCATGAGCAGAGTCTCTTTTGTCTCTTTTTCTGTCTTTCAGTTAAATTCCTTAATCCACTGGATCAAGTCAATGATAAAGACATTGATGCTAAAATGAGACGGGACAAAATTAGTTTTAAATCCATAGCGACGAGTAATTAATATGTTTTTTTATCTCTCTCTCTCTCTCTATCTCTCTAGATATATAATAAGTTTTTGCGCGAAGATATTAATCCGTATTTTATATAATTATTAAAAGTTTTAGATGCTGTGAGATACAAAATGCTCAGAACAGAACAAATGCAATATCAAGAAGACAGTTACATGCGAAAAAGATTGAGCCTTGAAGACGGTGGTGAACAATCCAAAGAAATTCATACACATTTGGAAAAAAGCAATTATGATTGATGTCAAATTTCTCACTTTTTTTTTTTTAGTTTTCAGCAAACAAAATGGCTGACGGGAAAATTGGAGCTTCTTTCAAGTGCTGCTGCTGCTGCTATACGGACTCTTGTCTTGTGGGTCCTTGACGATGATGGCGTGGATGAAATTGAAATTGGAATTGGAATTGAAGATCCAGTGATAATGCTGCAGGTAAGGGTTGACTATTGGTGCTGGTATTGGTCTTGGTCCTAGTGGTGGTGTTCTCTACCAAGTCATCTTGAGTACAGTATTCTTTCAGATTCAAATCCAAATGATGAAAATTCATAATAAAAAAATAATTCTGGGAAAGACACTCGCGTGTTATCACGGCAAATATATTGACTTGAACAAATGACTTTGATCCTATTTTTTTTATTATTATTATTATAATTATTAGTACTATATTCTTATGCTTCACGTGTCCATATTGACAGGACAGTTTTATTTTTATTTATTGGTCCTTTCTTCACAGTTGGAGTTTTGATTTGATTTTAATTCCTTCAATTTCCTCACGGAGTTGACGAGAAAATTTAAGAGTTTCCCCCCTCCAATAATGTAGGCAGAAAATACGATGCAGATCCCAAAAATTCCAAAGTCTCTCCAACTGTATTAAGGAAAGAAAAGAGAAAATTAATTTATTTGTATTTTATTTGTACACAGCAATCAGGGGGAATGATATAATTTGTTTTTGCCAATAAATCATGCTGTAAGGATTTCTATACATTCTTTGCCCCACTCATTGCTCATTCATATTGTTCATAGTCGTTGTTGTTCATACGGGTAGTTAGTCGTACGGGCGATATGTATACCACAGGGAAAAAACAAGCTCCCAACTCTAAGCCCATTGTCCATAGGTATTTGTTCAATTCTTTTCACATGGCGTGGCGTGGCGTGACATGGGATGGTATGGTAAGGTATGGCATGGCATGAAATACATTTCCTCTAAATATATATAAAAATTATTAAAGTCTTAACCAGTTCAGGGTACGAGTATGGCCGTCTGTCTGTCTGTCGGTCGGTCGGTCGGTCTGTCTGCCTACAGAAATAATTGTGTGAGGGGAAAAACTGGGCCAGTAATAATGGTCATAGTCATAGTAAATGATATGAGTTCTTGTTTTGGCTGCGGTAGTGTGACTTCCAACTAATCGATGGTTGCGGTCAACTCAACCTACCGTCAACGTCAACTCTCACAGCGGATCCATCGATCCTCCAGTTTGCAAACTATGTGAAAGTTTCTTGTCCAGAGTGCACAACTCGACACGCTACCAGCACAATATTCAACACAAATATGCCTCTCATGTGTGTAGACTGATACTCCACACGCTTTCCCCCCACTCACGCTCATTATCCCTCGAAAGCCTATGCGCCCTCCGTGAGACGGCCGGCCCTTGCCCTTTCTTCACTACTTTCTCCTTTCTATGGGACTCGATCCTATCTGCTCCCTTTCTACATGTTTTTTTTCGGGCAAACACATGAAATAATTCAACGAGTTTCCTCCGTTTTTCAACACCCACCAAGTTGAAGCTACGTAACTGCAATTATTAAACACGAATTTGAATGAGCCCCCTGCCAAACTCACTCTCCGTGCCTAAAGAGGCAAAATTATAATTAGAAGGTCAATTATCTATAGATGCTATCTATCTGTAGGTAAGTTGCATGGGGATGAGTGTACCGTGTTGGTCAGATTCAAACTCATCGCATATACCATCTGTATAGGTATATGTATCTGTGTATACACACTAGTGCACTTGCTTCCCTGGCTCCATATTAGTACTCCTTAAGTTTAATATCACACTAAAATTAGGATTAGAATTTCCCTATCGAGCGTTTAGGATTATATTCCTTAAAACCCAGAATTCCTTTGCTTACTTATGAACTTTCGAGGTTAAATTGTATTCACTCAAAATATATATCTGCACTGCACATCGTTCCGATATATACATAATTATGTACATGACGGGACCTTATCACTAGCAATGGAGCTAGCTTGAGATAATAATGCATGAGTAAATATCAATTTGTCTCTTCTTCTATACATTCTTCATCATTTTGATTTGAATTGAAATGGAAGCATTGCAGTAAATATCTTTCGACTCCATTCCTCTCAGTCACAAATCTTATGCAGTAAAGAAGAAGAGAAAAAAACTTTCCAGTCTTACTATTGGCATACATATATGAGTAGCATTCAGCCGTCCAGTGAGACCTAAATTTCTTCATACTAATTTAGTCTATACCTACCTATATGAAGTTTTTCCCAAATTTCTACTTTCGAAGAAAGTATCAGTGTGTTGCTGCGTAGGTAAAACTAAAGTACTGTGCCCCATAATGAAATATCCTATGAAAAAAAACGGATGCCGATGCTGATGCTGATGAGGGAGTTCACTTTTTTCCCTTTGTTTTCGTGCAGCGGGAATACAATCCAATGCAATGTGTACACAAAAAAGGTATCATAAATGGTTTGGAAAGGTAATAAATTGATGAGGATTGATTATACGGGGGCCCGTGTGTAGGAAAGGAATAGATTTCTCGGTTGAATTTGGAAAAAAAATGGGGAAAATTAAAAAAAATATATTCACAAACCAAGAGGAAAAATCGATTAAGCACAATAGACGAAATGTAAATTATGAACTTAATGTCAAACAAAACGATTCATTTTCATATTTTTTTCTTTGCTGAGGAAAATCAAACTACAGCAGCCCGTCTACTATTATCATGATTTCCAAGAAATGGAAACACCAACCGTTGCATTTTATATGCTACCACATTATTAGCATGTCTTGAACGTAGGCTTCGATCAGACCGCAGCAGTAGTTTCTAAATTCCTAGGCATTCGAGTATCGAGTATCTGTATAAGCTAGTTGCTCTATC
The DNA here is from genome assembly GCA_034695205.1 of Dicyrtoma fusca. Taxonomy (NCBI): domain Eukaryota; kingdom Metazoa; phylum Arthropoda; class Collembola; order Symphypleona; family Dicyrtomidae; genus Dicyrtoma; species Dicyrtoma fusca. The sequence continues at coordinate 7,373 of JAQFZC010002916.1, forward strand.
AGCACTGTACTGTGAGCAGTGAATGTAATAGTTATCGTATAACTGTAACCCGTATGTTTTTTTTTCTCCACTCACTCCTCACAAAGTCGCCCTCCCCAGCCTAATAATGCATGAGAAAAATCGAACAGATCTACGCTCCACATACAACGTTCCGGCTACATTCCAAAATTCCAAGATATATATACAGATTGGATAGGATACGACCGTGAAGAAGTAGTGCGAAGGCAGTCAAGTCTCATACACAATCCTCTCTACAGATAGATAGTCGGAGAGATACATAGATACAGAGGCTATAGTGTCGTATCAGAGAAGCAGAGGCCGGGAAAGGAAGGGAAGGGAAGGGAAGAGAAGGCAATGCAGTAATTTTGCACGAAACGCGCTGGCTGTGTACAGGAGCGGGGATTGTAACTACACAGCGTACATGGAATTGGCCTAGGCTGGCCTGGCACACTGTCCGCTGCAGCTAAAATATTTACTTACTTGTGCAAAAGAGCTATCTATCTCCCAGACTCAAAAGGAAGGGGAAAGCATCCACTGTATACATTAATCGTCTGAAAGCTTATAGAGAACTGGATCTGAGGAGAAGGGAAAATAGAGCCCACGTTTAAGCAAACTACATAGAGAATATTTGATAACTGAATCAAGAAGAAAAATTAAGTTAGTAGATATCTACAGATGAGACACGGTGAGCTCTGCACTATATGACTGGACTGCTACTGCAATGTAACTACTGCAACTAGTATTATTATTATTATTGTTTGTATGGGAACGGGAAGGGAAGACAAGACAATTCTTTCTCCTTTTTTTTCCTTCTACATCTAGGTACCTACATATGTATCTTGTATGTACAGAATACTCGTATACCTCCTGTCTTCCTCCGTTGTTTACTGTCGTCGACCAAATCTTTGGTTTCGTGTGTTTCGGTTTGGTTTGTTTTTTGGTATGCGGTAGTTGGTCTTTCTATTAGTTCACCCGTTCAATTCTCCCTTCTCCTGTACAAAATACGAAATGATAGGGGGGAACGGAGAGGAGCACATATTGCCGATGTAGAAGACGCAAACAAATCCTAATGCACACCAGATTGAGGGGAAACTTTGTATTGGCAGCTTGCGACACGCTGTATCACATAGTCAAGTGTAATCCTAATCACAAACTCTCTTGTTTTACCTTTAAAAGATTTCGATGTGTCGGCTGTTTCTCTATTTTTTTCTTCTTCTTTCCTTCCTTTCTTTTTTGTTTTGAAGTTCCTCCCTTGTAGTTCTTTTCATGTGCGGCTACGGCTCGTGTTTCTATTATTTTTTTTCCTCTGATTTTTGCTTTGGCAGTTCACACAACACCCTTGATAAAAATTACATGTAAGATGTGAGTCTATAGATATACATGTAGAACGAGGACGAGTCGCACAAGGGAGGGAGCAAATGGTGTGCAAGTGCTGAAGGCACACTTTTTATCGCATCAAAATCAAACCTGCAGACTCCAGGTCTTGTCGACTTTCTTTTCTCTCCTTCTTCTTCTTCTTTTTCTTCTTCGTCTTCCTCGTTTTCTTCTATTTTTCCCTTTTAGATTGGTCTATCACAAAACTTTCTTGGCTGGAACGATTTAATAGTAGTAATCGTAATCGTAGAGTGCAGTATGTATGGAGACCTATATATTTTTATTTTTATCTTGTGTAATGTAAACTGTGATGGAGTGGAGAGAGAGAGATGATGATGGTTTAGTTAGCTCACTCGAGTGGAGGAGATCAAGTTGAGTGGAGTTGTTGGAGGCTGGTGGATGTTGGATGGCTGGGTAAGTAGTCTCGTCTTGAAGTCGGAGCGTCGTTTCACATGTAAATTTGAGTTATGTTCTTTAGTCATTGAATAAATTCATGAATAATGTAGATTAATTGAAGGAAGGAAATAAAAAATGTCGGATTATCCTTGTAGTAACAATATATAATGGTTGTGTAAGGTACATGCACACTCTTGAGTCTCTCAGACTCGGGAGTCTAAACTTAGTAATGCGAGACTAGTCGTGGACGCCGTGTGTGTGAAGGGCCACCGACCATAGGTCTCTTTCTTCCACGGTGACTGATGCGTAACTCCTGCTATTGATATTGATTATTCCGCCGTGTATTTAAGGTGAACAGAATAATATGATGAATGCGTAATTTATAGAAGCATTTGGCTCGGGTGTATGTATATGCTCTATTGGCACCCTCAATTCCGAATACGTCGTTCCACTGCAATGCTGAACCGAAACTGACGTGCCGGGCTGGTGAAGTAGTGCTTTAAATGCGTCCATGTAACAACTACTCTCTCCCTACCTCTGCCTCTGTATCACTGAATCCGTGAGTGAGAGAGAGAGAGAGAGAGACCGAGACCGAGACCGTGCTTCGTTTAGTTTTGTTCCTAGTGTAGGAAGTGTGGAGTAGTTCTTCTCCACAGCTAGAGCCGTTCAATAGAGAAGTGTATGCTATGTTGTCTGAACTGGCGGAGTCTCAAGAAGACCAAGAGTAAAGAACGACGAGGACGATCCCATGCAGGATTTACTTTGCTTTTGCTTTGAGTTGGAGTTGGACGGGATGCCGTATGTATTTCGAGTCGGATTTGGAATATGGATAGAGATGGAGAGTGAAAGAATAAGGCATGTGCATTTCTAGACACTTTTTCTATACATATCCGCCTCTCAATTCTTCCTCTTTCTACTTCTGCTTCTGACTTCCCCTCGACCAAGTCTCATGCACTACTCCTTTTTCGACTATAAAGATCCTTGGCTCCGCACACAGCTCTTATACGACGTCCTGAAGGGAGAGAGAAAGGAGAATGTGAACAGAGAACTTCATTGTTATTTGTTGTTTTGTCTATTTAGAGAAGGAAACAAATATATAAGATTACATTAGATGTGTAAATCTGGAGAGATACTGTATGTGCCGCTGGAGCTGAAACATATTTAAACATGTATTTTTTTTAACGGCCCTCCACTATATACCTACCTATACGTGTAGGTAAAAAGCTAAAAGCTAAAGTTGCTCCACATGCTCATACCCACGACACGACATTCCCAATGTGTATCCATTTTACCAAATAATAGCTTCAAAAAAATACGGGCACGAGCACCAGCACAATTTTCACTGTATTATTACGATTGCTTTGTGAAATATAATGCAATTACTGATACAGTTGTGTACGTCCACGGATTTGAAATCACTTTGCACAGCCCACAGTCGGACTTGCTATATAATCAATCCCGACTCACTTTCCCAACTATCGTTGAAAATTATTATACTGTGTAAGCTAGGTACATTTTTACTTCCCGTGCTAAAAGAGTCGATTTTAGCCCCGTGGAGAGAAGCACCCATATAGTGAGCCAAGCATATGAGGTGCGTAAGTTATGAGATTATTTTAGTTTATTTCCAAATATGTACATACATGTTAAATAACTTTTCACTCTGAGGAACCTTCATACGCTTTTCTCCCTTTTGATTTGCAAACATTTTTGCTCTACAAGCACATATCCCCATAGTACACTTACTAGGTTGTATGAACTAGCATAAAAATAAGTCAAGCAGCTTCAAGCACCCTGGCGTGGGTTACAGACTCTCCATGCATAGTGACGAAATGTAAATTGGTCTGATTTTTATTTTATGCTCTGATGTTTTATCATAATTATCGAGAAATCTTAGTAAGTATACACAATATAAACTTTTTTATTTGATGGGAGACTTTGTGCACTGGACGTTTCTTTAGCTCCATTTCTGTAGTGTATTACTTGTGAAAATTAAGTACCTTCACAGTATGGGAACACAACACAACCGGAACGGGCATAACCATAGTTTCATTTTTAGTGTCTTTTTTATTGTCTTTCTATTTTAATAATTCAGTAAAGTGGCTTGGGCTTGGCTATAAAGCAGGGCCTCTCAAAATCGACTGAGCAAGTCTCGGTCTGGGAAGCCGTACCAAGAGACAAAGTGTGCATAAAGTCTAATTCATGTCTATAGTTAAAGTTCACAAATTCCACTCTACGTAACAATTCGTCGGTTCGTGCCTTTTACATCAACTTACGCAACTTGAAAAAAATTGAAACCAAATGTGCATCTAGAAATATTTACGTTTTAAGAGAAAATACTATACTTTTACTTTCTATTCTAGACAAAATGGGAAAGGGATTTTAAGTGGTTAGTAATTCTCTTTTTAGTGGAGAGTCCACATGGCTACTGCCGAATTACTCTGAAATGTAATTAAAAGTTTTAAAGGGGTCAATAATATCCTGGAAATTCTTATCATGTATAACGACTAGAATTTTTATGGCAAAATTATTTTTATGTGGGTGGTGGTTTAATTTCTTATCATAAATCTCCCCGCGTGTCCCATGTATACGTACCCCTGTAGATTGTAGATACGTAGGTAATTACACAACCTGTATGCAAATAACAATATTGGGAATTGGGATGTCGGGTTTGGTGCGTTTCATACGTAAGCTTTTCATACATAGCATTGGATGTAGGAAGGTTTTAATCTAGGACACATTTTATAGAAATGCTTGCATTAATCCTATAAATCTTAAAGTCAGAAAAAGTACAAATGGTTTGTACAAGTAAGAAAGGAAGAAAGAAAGGAGAAGGAAAGAAGCGAAATGCAAATACAGGGAATGCCATTAAAATAGACTGAAAAAATACGATTATGTATGCCATGCACTTGAGACGTCCATGTATTTACAATGTACCAGACCAGAGCAGAGCAGAACCGACCTCTGATCCGGAAGCTGAATTCATGACCCAAGTTATTTAAATTTTCATCCAAATATGTAGGGTAAGCAGGATGCATTGTTTTTCCACGACGACTTCCAGGTCGTTGAGCAGTGAAAGTTGAAGAGCGGTTATAACTTTTTTTCTTTTTCTGGCTACTACTCCTGCACCAAACAACCCACTAGAATCCTAACTCCAGGAGTGAGACAGAGACAGCTTAGAGCATAAGGTTTTAGAGACCTAAGGGAGTTTCCTCTCGACCAGTACCACTTCCAACCACTACTCCACTAAACTACTTTCTCTCTCTACACTACACTCCGCACAATGCAGTCACGACGACTCCCAACTCCATGCGTTTACATACGCAGACCAAAAATACTGCAGTGGCGGCGGCTCCCAATCCGCTTTCATTTTGTATATTCATGCTGGCTCCTTTATGCTACTGAGACTCTCTTTCTCTTCGTCCTCGTAGTCGCACCGCACCGTTGGATAATAATTTCTTTTTCTGTATCATGTGCAGCCTGCATATTTCAAGTCTTCTTTTCCCTTCTTGGACACTACAAACTTTACAAACAAATTCTACAAAAGGCTACAACAAATGAATCAAAATGCTGGCCGAGTCCAAAATATTCTTCGGCAATAATTTGTAATCAAATATAAATAGTGCGCAATGACACAGTAGAAAGAACATATATATGTACTGAAGCGAAGGCGTTTTTGTTGAAATTCCAATTGATTTAATTTTTTATTAATAATAAAGTTTAAAATTTGATTACATTCTCACTCACTCAGAGCCAGAAACATGAAATTATGAATTATATTCCAACACTAAAGTTGAAAATTGTAACGAATAACTTACCTAGTAACTTAATGAAGAGACTAGATCCATTTCACAACATGGATCGAGACTCCTCACGATCACAATGCAAAAAGTTAAGTTATCGTATTCCTTATGACGACTATATATTATTTTCCATTTAGTAGACGACATGCAGTTCAACTGCTCATTATAAATTTCAATTAATATAAATTAAGTATTTCGTGAAAAAATAGTTACGTGGGTACTTTGCGTAGTTCACCCAAATTTCATCTTACATATACGAGCATAATATTTACATTTTTCATCAATATTATGCTCACCAGTCGAAGGAATAAGATACCTTTAAAATCGTTAACTTCCGTTGCATTGTAATGCGCAGTCTTACATAACTACTTATATGTATGCATAATTAATAACTATAAGCCATGAGTTGATAACAATGAACACTGTTAATGCCCAAGAATCAAGAGTATCATGGGAATCTTTCACCCTTCCTCAAATGTGTACCAAACATCCTGAATATTTGAAGTACATTACATAAATTATCGATTAACTTTATAACAAGAACTCTTCCAAGTGAGCTTCCACACAATTGAATAATAAAAGTAAAACTAAAACCTAAGAAGCGCACGGGCACATTATTCGTGCAACAAATCAATCAAATTTAAGGGAATTGTAAAGTTTACATGCTTACGTTTACGTGTGTTTACATACTTAACAAAACGATGACTACACTAAAACGAGATTAGACAGGGTGCTAGGGTCTTTAGAACTTAAAATGTAATGTGATAACCTTACTTAAAACAACTAAATTGGCAACTTTATGAACAATAAGGACAAGGACATCTGTATCATGTTTAAAGCAAAATTGATTATTAAAATAGCTCACAAGATGTGCATGTAAAATATCCTCAAGTCTGCGACCTCCATTAAAAAGCAAAGTTTAAAATAAAAATTTAACGGTATCGACGACCCCTAGCGTCTCTCCTCCTCGCAGACGAAGCTGATGTTCCCATATTAAACATCGGTTGCTGTTGTTGTGCTGCGCCTCCAAAAGGTTGTACTTGTTGCTGTTGTTGTTGACCAAAATTAAATCCACCTACAATTATAAAAGCGCACTCAGTTAAATTCAATAAACGAGCCAAGGTAAATCCATGAGTTTGCAAGAATTGCAATGTTAAATGTTAATAATGTCATTATTAAAAATTTAGCCTACTCAACTGACCTTGGGGTTGTTGCTGCTGTTGCTGACCAAACTGAAAAACTCCAGCGGCTGGAGGGTTCGCACTTGCTGTACTTCCGAACATACTTCCTCCTGTTTGAGGCTGAGGTGCGTTGAATCCACCCCCTGATCCTCCTCCAAAAGGAGATGACTGCGGCGTTGCAGTCAAAGAAGTGTTGTTGTTCGCTGCACCGAAATTAAATCCACCTGAAGGGGTTGAAGGTGACTGACCGAATGAAGGGAATGAACTAACACCGGAGTTATTACTGGAGGAGGTTTGGCCAAACGCAGGTTTGCTTGCCGGACTCCCAAAAGCCGTTCCGCTAGTATTAGCCTGACCAAAGGACGTGTTGCTGGCTTGGCCGAAACTAAAGACACCACTGGCTCCACTAGATGACTGGCCAAAAGTAGTAGAACCAGTATTAGACTGACCGAAAGCAGGAGTCGTCCCTTGGTTAGTTTGACCAAATGTTGATGTTGCCCCCGTTGGGCTTTGGCCGAAAACATTGCTGGTTGCAGGACTATTCCCTTGTCCAAACATGCTACCTCCTGGAGCAACGGTTCCTTTTCCAAACCCTGTACTTCCAGCAGTATTACTTTGTCCGAATGAAGGATTTCCACCAGTGCTGCTTCCCTGGCCAAATAAATGTGTGCTACTTCCAGTGGTACTTGGGCTAAAAATTCCAGAACCTGAGCCCGTATTTCCTTGTCCAAAACTGTTACTCGGGGTGCTTGTTTGACCGAAAGTTGGAGTAGAGGTCCCTGTATTGCTCTGTCCAAATGTAGGAGTGGTTGTTCCTGTGTTCCCTTGTCCAAACGTGGGGACGGAAGATCCAGTGTTGCTTTGACCAAATGTTGGAACGGCAGTACTAGTATTTCCTTGACCAAATGACGGCACTGACATTCCCGTGCTAGACTGACCAAACGTACCAGTACCCGTTTGTCCAAACGAAAAACTTGGTGATGCTTTGTCTTGCCCAAATCCACCTCCTGTTGCGATACTATTACTCTGACCGAATGAAATATTAGCTGTAGGGTTCGCTTGGCCAAATGTAAGATTTGCAGCAGTCGAACTAGTGTTCCCTTGCCCAAATAACCCAGTGCCGCCAGAACTTGTATTAGCCAGACCAAATGTTGTACCAGGAGAAGCATTAGTGCTCTGGCCAAATGAAAGAGCAGGTGCAGCTGTATTCTGTCCAAAACTTGCAGGAGTAGAAGTTGTCGCACTTTCACCACTTTTTTGGCCAAAACCCGCGTTAAATCCAAAGCCAGCACTTCCACTACTTTGACCAAAGCCTGTACTCGTGTTGAGACTCTGTCCACCAGAAGCCGGCGTGCTGCTTCCTTGACCAAACGAGAAAATAGACGGACTGGCACTACTGGTGTTTGCTGTGGTAGGTGCAGCAGTGGTGCTAGGCAATGTACCCGCTGTTGTCGGTGTGGTTGTGTTAAACAAGTTTGTTAGAGCTGACGTATTTGGTTGACCGAATAAGCTTGTGCCCGAACTATTACTGTCTTTGTTGATACCAAACAGGCTTGGAGTTGATCCCGTAGTGGTGTTTGCGTTGCTCTGCCCAAATGAGATTGTGGTACTTGGAGCTCCTTGGTCTGAGTTAGCTTGAGTAACTTGAGAAACAGATTCCTGATTAGGAGGAGTCGATGCAGACGTGTTACCCCCGAATTTAAAACTTCCAGATGTTTGGCCAAATAACGGAGTAGAACTGGCTGAATCTGCGGATGGTGTTGAAGTAGTCTGTCCAAAACTAAAACCCCCAGGCTTGCCTTCAGTAGTCGTTGTAAGAGGAGCATTTTTGTTAGGATCATTAGTAATTCCACTGCCACCGAAGGATAGCGACCCTGCGGGTTGCGACACCGGCGTATCCACTTTAGTTGAAGGTATAGACGGTGTACTCCCACCGAACAAAAATGACGGTGCGGGATTGCTGGCCGTCGTAACCGGTGCTGCACTAGCGGTTGTAGTCTGGCCGAAAGCAAAAGTACTGGCAGGAACAGACGTTGCGGAAGAAAGTCCTCCACTTGGGGTTATTGGAGTGATAGCATCTGCAGTAGTGTGAGCGGGCGTACTTTTGCCAAACAAAGAAGTAGCGGGAGCTCCGCCGAAGCCAAAGCTTGAAGGTGACGTGACTGCACTATTTGAACTTGTTATATTTGAAGATGAACTTGCAGTACCAAACAAAGGGGTAGTAATGGCAACTGTGGCTGGGGTTGTTGTAGAAACTGAACTGGAAGTGTATGGTGGAGGGTCACTTTTAACACCCCCAAAAATTCCTGTACTGAGTGTTGAAGGTGATGCCACTGAAACGGGAGCTCCAAAAGAGAAACCTCCTGGGATACTACTACTACTGTTGTCACTGGTGGTAACCGCTGGTACACTGATACCAAAAGTAAGTTTGCCAGCTTCTTGTTGACTAACAGAAACTTTAGAATCTGACTTATTTCCAAACTCAATACTAGCAGCTACAGCAGGCGAAGCAGTATCTTGACCAAACTGAAGTGAAGAAGAACTCATCTGCCCAAATAATGAAGGTGGTGGATTACTTGAGCTTGTAGACTCAGCTGGTTTAGCTCCAAACTCAAACAAACCTGGAGATGCTTTTTCCAAATTAATTTTGCCGATGCTATTTTCATCCGTGGTTAGTGTAATTTTGGGCACGTCGGAATCGATTACACTTAGGGCTACTGCCGAAGGGACTTGTTTAGCGCCTTCAACTTGATCTATACCATCTCGAACTGTCGCAGAAGAGAAAATAGAACTTCCAACATTACCAATACCAAAATTAATCTGGGGTCCAGAAGATTCTTTCAAACCCCCAAACGAAAGCGAAACACCCGGAACTGTAACATTTGAAACCGCTGATTGACTTTTGGCTTCAGGTGACTTGGGTTTGTATTCCGATCCTAAACAAACGTGATAATACATTGCAAGATTACATCATTTTCAAAACGTGAGAAAAGTATAATATGGTCATAAATAGCTATCGCTTAACTACATAAACAACAGCACTCCAATTTCACAAAACTACGATACAAAAATACTGAAAGCGATGTTTCCGTACTTTTAAATGATTCATTTAGCATTCTATTCAATCGTTCTAGACGACGTTGCTTGTCTGCTTCATAGTTGGCTTTTGATATAATCTGCATCTGCACAGGCGAATATCTGAAATAAACAAACATTTATTATTCACAACATATTATGGCATTACAAAGTTACGACGTCCATACATATAACACTACCGATAGATTGTCAGTGCAGGCTATTACATATATTAAACACTCACTTGTCCGTAATGTCGCTCTGTTTCTGGTCGTTCGTCGCCGCGCTGATGTATCCTTTACTTTGGTTAGCAGAAGTGGACTTGCACTGGTTAAAAGTCACGGTTTTCTTTTTTTTACTTGACGAGACGGAATCATTGACGGGAGAAGACTGCTTAGGAATTTTGTTTCCTTTCACGTTCATACCAGCTGCTTCATGGTAGCATTCCGAGCAAGAGCAAAAGCCTCTGTTCTTCTGAACTTCTTCTTCTTCTTGTAAATTAGAAAACGATTGATCCGCTACCCGTCTTTTTCGATAAGGACTTGACGAACTTTGTCCAATGCTACTTCCTTTGGTTCCCCCAGCAGATGATCTCGTTTTCTTTGGACTTCGAATCGGAGAAATTGTGTCATCATCCGGAAGAAACCTTTTCTCAGTTTGATTCATTTGTTCTAGAATTGACTCCGACGTCATAGATTCATCGTTATGGGCTTGTAAATTAGGTAAAGCCATAAAAGGTAAGTTCCGATTGGCAGCATTTACCCCAGCATATCTTAGATCACTTGAGCTTTGAATATATTTTGTTCTTTTAGAATTTTGTTTGACTAATTCATCCTGCCCATAACTTCCGGGTCCATGAATAATCGTGCTAGACCGTTTATCAGCCATGTCCGCAATGCGATTTCTATAACAAAAAACACTCAAAATTAGTGAGCTGCCCATTCCTACAATATAGACATAAATACACGAAGGCTGAGCTCTGTATTCGGTATACGAATTAAATCAGAACACACAACAATTTTATTCATATATCCACCCACCCCAGACACAGAGCACAACCAATCAGGGTACATAACACCATCTACAGTATTGAAATACTTGAAACACAATTACCTTTTCCGATTCATTCCTGGATCCATAGTGCCCAACGGGACATTATTCGGGGAAGGTGAACCCATAGGTCTTGCAGGTGCTTCGTATGCATTAACAGCATCCATCGTCGGAGGAGACCAAAGTTTTTGCATGCGAGTGGTTATATTTGCAGTAGGAGAAGTTGGGTATCCACCCATACCGAAGGAGATCCCAGCTCGAGCATTACCAGGTGAATTTGGATTACTGGAAGCCTTGGACGCAGCAATCGACTTATTAATCACATCAACAGGAGCAACATGGACATACGTTGTGCCAAATGGAACTTGCTTTTTACTTCTCCTAGTGGCAGAATATCTCCCAGTGTTAACAGGAGACTGGAAAGACGGTGGATTTAATTTTGATTGTGGTTTCCATGAGGGACTTGGTAGCTGACCCAATTTAAATGTATTGGGAGACTTCTGATTATGGTACGGTGACCCACCAGAAGCAGCAGAGAAAGATAAATCGTTGTTGCTTTCCCTCAAAGGATTACTATTTTTCTTCTGAATCAATCGAGACGAAAATCCAGGGCTTGTAACTGCAGACAATGTACTGTAAGGAAGGAAGACCAAAATCCACACATTACTACAAATTGTAACCTTTGAGAACATGTATAATATTTTTTTTATATTGCCGATTCATTTCGAATGGCAAACTGTGAATTTCCATGATTAATTCCCAACACAAAACGCAATGCCTGCATTCATACGTAATTATGGACGGGACTGGCTGTAGTTTAATGCACACTTTAATACATCTGTCACATACAACGTTTGACGTTTCAGCTAAACTAACGATTTAGTGCATACTATCTAAATATTTAAATAGTAACAAAGACACCGCAACTGAAATCCAAATGCTTAACATAATGCTTACTGACTTTTAACTGTCAATTGTGAAATCGTTGTGACAAATGTGTCAACTGGCAACTGGCGACTGGAATCAATTTTGAGTAACGAACAATACTGAATTACAACAATTGACAATTACCAATTACAATTTTACAATACACGATTCTGACATTCGATTTTACTACTATTAACTATTATTATTAACTATTACCCTCCCAGAAATAAAAACAAATGAGAACACAATTAAAAAATCCATCTGAAATCTGAATCATACACTACTTACTTCTGTAACGAAAAAAAAATAATCTTAATTTGACCGTTGCTTTCAACGTCCAACACGCAAACTGAATGGCAAACAAAACTGATTTATGATGTAAACAGCAATCTTCTATAAACACGTAAGAAAAAGAAACTACGTCCGGTCGAGGTTATTATTTCAATACACAATATTTAACAGTATTTAAACTAATTACAAAATAATTACCTAAACGAAAAACAAAAAGCTTCAAACTTACATGGGGTCAATCGGCTCCCTTTGCGACTGATTTTGGTGCCAATCCCCGACGGTGGAGCTGGACGAGCTCTGGTCCAAATCCTGGTCATCATTGGATCGTGACCTTTTCTCCACAAATTTTGAATTGAAGGGACTAATAACACGGTTCCTTGGGAGTTGAACAACGCCATTTTTAACATGATTTATCGATGAATTATTATTAGGATAGGAGTTTGCACTATTATTGTAATTTGTCGTGACGGTAAACTGCTGCTTGGTGGGTTGATACGTGGGTTTTTTGGAGGTAAAAAAGGACCACATCACGATGGCAGAAATGAATAGGAATCCAAATTGTATCCAACTTGGAATGAGATTAAATACAACTAAAATAATGATACTTGACGATAGTAGAGCAACCTTTCCCCACCAATTGTCAAAGTAGTTATGATAAATACTGGAAATTTTGGGGTTTAATTCACTCCAAAACGTCCGTAGACCACTCATGGTTCTTGTATCTGCCGCAAATTCAAGTTTTCGAGCCGCACATTTCCTTATCCTCGTCTCATCTCACGCTTCTGCTACTACACTACTACTGCACGTTAACTCTCTTTACTCTTTCCACTCTTTCCTTTCAACACACACGCATCCATGCTCGCTATGGGGCAGGGGCTCTGTCACAAATTATATTACAAATTTGCAGTTTTTTTTTAAACCTGCTTAGAACTGGGAAACCACGAAAATACTATTTTACAAAAGTGTGTACTCCACACATTAGCTATTTCGAACACATCAAAACAAGAAATTAACATTTTCAAAGTCATCCAAAACTAGTAACTAACACTTTCAAAAAGGTCAAAATAAGAAATTAGCACTTCCAAAAAGGTCAACACACGACATGATCACTTCCAAAAAGACCAAAACAAGAAATGAGCACTTTCAAAAAGACCAAAACAAGAAATTAGCACTTTCAAAAAGACCAAAACAAGAAATTAGCACTTTCAAAAAGGTCAGAACAACAAATTAGCACTTTCAAAAAGGTCAACACACGAAATGAGCACTTCCAAAAAGACCAAAACAAGAAATTAGCACTTTCAAAAAGACCAAAACAAGAAATTAGCACTTTCAAAAAGACCAAAACAAGAAATTAGCACTTTCAAAAAG
>JAQFZC010002917.1:0-20821 GCA_034695205.1 Dicyrtoma fusca
TTGGAAAGCCCTTGATAAGAAGATTTCAAAAACTCCTTAATATAAGTCCATTCCGTCCTTATGGAATGTATAACAACGTTACCAGAAGGCTTTAGGTCTGTAAGAGGCCAGTTAGAAGATAAAAAACAAGGGCGCAGCCCTTGTTTTATTTAAAATAATTAATACCCAATATATATTCTTACAACTGTACATATAACACCATGATTGTTAAATTTTGAAGAATTATGTGCCTAAGAGATTGTAATCCTTCCATGGGCGATATGCCCGTAGGGAAGTGTATCCTTATCTAACTAACTAGTCTAAATAGTAACCCGATTTCACAATAACAAGTTTTTAAGGTGAAAAACAAAATAAATTAAATAAAGGCGTCGACCCGCACAGCACTGTAGTATTTTTACACTATGATCCTTCTTCTCAAGTGCCCTGATAGTAACATTTTCTAATCTTTATCGCTTCCGCCCAAAAGTTAAAAATATTGCCAAAATCAGTTGCAAGTACATATATGTTGAATATTTCAGTTAAATAGCTGTTGCGGTGATGGCTAGTTTGCATCAGTTTTTCCAGATACTTGCTCCTCGGTGGCCTATAATGAGTGCATTCGAACATTATGAGGTAAAGATCTGCCACCCCACGGATATCACACTTCCTGTTTTTTTTGTCCACCTGATGCCGTTTAAAGTAACAGCAGTTCCGTTTACTACTATTCTAGGAAGCCCGCATCTCAGACTCTGTATTAGTTTGGTTTTGTTCCAGCTTAGCTCCATACTGTAGAAATCAGATTAAGTTGCGTGCGTCTTGATTTGACGGATCTGTAATAATGTCGCACTGAGTTGAAATTTTTCAACGTCGTTGTTTATGCACGAGAGCTTAAATATTTCTAGTATATTTTTAATGTTTTCGTTTATGTACTTATTGTTCAGCTTGTGAAAATCCTGCATAAGCCCTATGTCATTAAACATTTTTTTAAAGCTGAAGCATTGAGTTGTAATTTTCCTCTCCCTTACTCTGGTCCGACATTTCTTAATAACAGTTTCTCATCAGTGAGTCGACTTCCTTGTTTAATACAGACTTCTGCAAAAATTTGGCTGCAGCTTTGAATAAAACAAATTTGATGTTTCCAGCTCCCGTTTCCAGTCTTAGCAGATATCCCCGCGTACTTGTTGAGCTTGCAACACAGAATCACGCCAAAATCGTCCCTTTCCCAAAAAATCCCCGATTTCCCAGTCTCAGGACCGATTTAACATCCCTCCTTCGGGATATGGCGACGTTCGTGTGACTTCTTCTCGAACGAAGATGCCGCTTCGCGGTTTGCACGATTCTTGAAACCCTGATCTCCCCTCCGATACCACTAGAGCCTTAGCCCCTGCGATTGGCACTACTAATAATTATGTATGCACGACCCACTGCCAACTCCAACGCGACCCGTGGTTCTCACTTTCTTCTTCCCGACTCCAAACTCAGATGCTAATAAAGTCTCCCTGTAATTCTCCACAATATCGATGGTTTGTAACTCACACTAGTTTATTTACACTGCCACAAATCCAGAATTATCCATATCACACTAATGTTCATTACTTACTAGCTCACATAAGTGTTCTTTCCGCACCTTAAACGTAATACAAGTTTATTATTCCTTAACCTAAATAAAACCTCTGTGAAGGTGTCGATTGAAACTTGAAAGAAGAAGATTTGGATCAGGTTGGGACAGGTCTATGATTCTTCCAGAGCAGCACAATTTATCTCCGTGCGTTGTTCATGGAAGTTCGTTCTAGACTGCCGCGGACCCCGACGCGCGACGCTCACTCGTCTCCCAGACTCCGTGGCGCCGTCTCGTCCCTTGTTCCATTGTGTTCCTTTGCCTCCCAACTTGACCCACTTCTCCTTTCCTCTCCTAACTAAAAATACTTCGCTGAGCCTCGCTCCCTTCCCTTTCCTCTCGCTCTTGTCCACTCTCCTCCGTTCTCTAGGTTCCTTCCTCACTTGATCTCGGGTGCTCTGCCCTCCCCCCCCCTCCTCTCTTAGGAAGAGGGCTCCTAGTCTTTACAAGCTGTTAGTTAGTTTGCGGAGGAACCTAGTTTAGAAATTTCAGTATTATATAAGGCAACCAACATTATGCAATACTGTTCTTGGAATTATGCGAATTATCATAATGATAAAATTCAAATAACGCTTTTTTGTGGTGTCTCACTATTTTGGGGGTTACCCTCCTCGCTCACTCGATTCATTTATAGGATTTTAGTACCCCACACAAACCAGTTAGGCAGTTTTAAGTTCCAAATAGTCGTTTAAAGGGGAAATAGTACAAAAAAGGTTTACGCGGTTTGCATTAAGCCCTGCTGCAAAATTAGTGTATAAGGCGTAAACTTATTCGCCAAGGAATACAGGGACGCTTCACGAAAGTTTATTTTGTTCCGTTTAATAATTTGTACTTATACATGCTGTTATCAATAATTCCATAATAATAATGTAAAATGCAGCAGCTTGCCTTTTTTACAAAGAAAATGATTAATATAAACATTTGTCTCTCTTTGTCGTCTTTTTTCAAATTTTCTTCTAGAAAGATGCTTTAGAAAATCCTCAGATATTGCCTAATGCATTTATCTAGATACATGGTACTTATTTTATCATCGTTAGCTTTATTAGGTTAAGTCCATTTTCTCCATTTTAAGAAACCTTATAGCGTTTAAAACAAACTTTAGCCATATTTTAGCCACGGGAAATTAGATAAGGCTTTTAGTTCCTAATTAGACTAGCTATGCGGGAATCTTTTGGAGGAAGATAGAGGCGAAAAGGAATAGCTTAAATACGATCCACGGGTTCTTCAACCCTCAATATTGGTTCGTTCTGATAGCAAAAATTCCTAAATTAAATTTGAATCATTAGAAAAGGGGTAGGCAGTGGTCCTATATTGTGGATTGAGCCAGGAGTGACGTAGTGCAATCCAAAAGTGTGCTACTGTCACGACACCCCAAAGATACATACATACAACTGCACTCCAACGATTGAGTTTCCTTTTCCAAACTCGGAACACCTACTCCTGCTGGGATCAGGCTTTTCGAAACGACAAGATATGAAGTGAACCATATCCTCGCTGTCGCTTTATTCCAGTGTTACCACCACTGGACCAATAGTGCTCTTAAATGCATTGTTTATAATCACATACTATGAAGAATTTTAAAACAGCGACACCATCTGCATTTTGAACAATGAATTTATAAAATACAGGCTTTAACCCGTGTTTGAATTTAAACGACATTTTTTATTGCTTCTTTTTTTAGCATTCACGTGTGTATGCCCTGTAAAGTACGTGTAATCCTTTAGCTTAAACTTTTGCATCTGTAATGCAATAAGAAATGGAAGTTAATCGTGCCAGATTTTGATCAAAACTTGAATTATTGTGTAGTGAACCGTCTAATTGTCTAAAAGGAAGAGTTAGACCTTGATTTCATTCGCGACTTTAACCACGGTTAACTTTAATTATAGTTAGTTTATCTATAATTAGCGTGTGAAATCCGCACTGGCAGATAAAAACAATAGTTAGTTTGGATTTCACACGATAATTAAGGATAAACTAACTATAGTTAAACTTAACCATTGTTAAACCTGCAACTGAAATCAAGGTCTTAAGTTACTGATTTAGAACGTCGGGAAGAGTTAAGAAAAACCACTTTTCTAACAATTGCAAAAACTGACGTTATGCGACCAGCAAAAAAAAAAGGAGACAGTCAAACATTGTAAATGATACAACATTAAAACGTTAGCTTTAAATCAGAATGAAGAGAATCCGGCTATTATAACCGTCTTTTAAATATTGAGGATAGATAATTAGTTTTGCTCTATAGCATCAGTGTGATGTTATAGGCTGTAACATCACCTCGCTATAACATCAGAAATACCCTTTCCCCTTGAGGTAATGCTATAACAAGGTTTTACTGGTGCGAATTTTTTTAACCAATGTCATCACATAATAAAGCTGTAAATTAAACAACTATGATAAAGAGTTGATCACTCTAGAACTGTGCAATCTGACATGACGTCAGAGCAATGTACATAGGAAATTTATCAAGTACATACATGTACCTATGTAAAAAGAAAGCATTCCATTATGTTGAAAGACAACTAAATCAGCAATAATGACAAATCATAGGTGACGTACCGTATTTGACATATTACACACCGGGGGGATTCCGATTACAACTCGAGCGAGGCGGACGTGTGACACATTAGACCTCACAGTGATATAAATATTTCAAAGAATATACATAGCCCAAAGACAAAAGTTATATCACCTTAACGATCATTTTTTGCACTTTCACTCTAGTTACAGTTTATTACAATAAAAACTGAACTTTATCCGTTTTCGAATAAAATTGCAATCCATGCTGTAAATGTATAAGATAATATAAAAAGTGAATAGTGAATTTAAAGTGCAAGATCCGTCTTTCTTTACATCCGACCTCATTGAATATAAACTAAACGTGCCACATCAGCAAAATTCTCCAACATCCAGCGTAGCTACGGTTCATCTACCAGCTAGCCCAACGCAGCAACAGATCGACGATTTCTGCAAGCAAACAGGATAAGCAGTGGAAACTGTGGAGCTAGGAATTCAGAAAATTAGCTACGTCGCATCCGTGCCAAATCCTAGTGCAAAACGAACTAACACGTCACCAGCAGAAAACAAGACCGAAAAAAGCAAGCGAAGCACTCCATTCAAATCTTATATATCAGCTAGGTCTGCAACTAAGAAAGATCAAGACACGGCAACACCAACAAAATCGTAACAAAATATAACAAATCATAAGCTTTACAATCTCATTGAAGAAAAATTGACGCAAAACCTGGAAATAATAAACTCCACTTAAGCAGTTTTGAAAAAGGAAACCACAGTTTTTAGGAATCTGTTTAAACACACTACTGAGACAGTTCGCAAACTGGAATTGAAAACTGAAAAACAAACAAAGGACATTGAGCTCCTACAAAATCAAATACGCACACTTCAGTTGAAACCTGAGGAAACAAATTACGAAATTTAACCTTTACAGAAGGACCTTCACCAAATCAAGCAGAAAACGGACGCACAAACTAACGACATTGAACGTTTACAAAAACATGTTCACAAAATTGAGTTAAAATTTAAAACACAAACTTATGACACAGAACTTCTATGTAGGTATGCGAATCGTAAAACATAGTTTTCAATCTACAGAAAAATAACCATGAAACGACAGATCAAACTTCAAATAAAGTCGTAGAATTGTTACATAATTTGAAAATCCTTACCCAGCAAACACAGTAGTTTGGCC
The DNA here is from genome assembly GCA_034695205.1 of Dicyrtoma fusca. Classification (NCBI taxonomy): domain Eukaryota; kingdom Metazoa; phylum Arthropoda; class Collembola; order Symphypleona; family Dicyrtomidae; genus Dicyrtoma; species Dicyrtoma fusca. The sequence goes on from JAQFZC010002917.1 coordinate 5,307, forward strand.
CATGTAATTTGTTTAGTCCGGAAGGTCTGGCAATTGTAAGGTCAGGATAACGTCCGGCTGGCTAGATTCCGACAATACGTGGTTATTAGTAGGCTTGAGTAGAGCTCTTGGCTATGCACTGGAAAAGCTCCGGGTATAATAATATGGTTAAAGTTTGGTCTACGTGACAATCTTCAAACGTCCGTTATTTACGTCCTATGAAACCATGTCGTGACCAGACCTGGCCCTGATGTTTGCAACTGAGCCACACGTGGTGTTCGCATTCATTCCTATTGCTGACGCAGTGGCAATACACACACTTTAGCAGGGAGATTCAAGTTTGAGTCACATTATCCGTCTTTGCTCCCACTGCTTCGTACTAACAACTATAATTGTCCTGATTTTAAGTTAACATTTTAATTTTAAAAAGTAGTTATCCTTATTTGAAATTCTAAGGAATGTGAGCATTGACTGTGCTAACAGTTCAATGAATCGTACAGTCTTGAAGTGCAGTTTATTTGTAGCGCTAGTTTAGAAAGTTTTTGTGTTTTTGTTATTCTACCATCCGATTTTTTGACGCACAAACAATGTAAAATTACAGTTATGACTGAATAATGCTGAGCTTTGAAAGATGGATTTACGATGGAGAAATTTTAAACTCGGTTAGAGGTCAAATTGAATATTTCTGTGTATTGCTTTACAGATAATTGCCAACAATTTTATTTCCTTTTTATATATGCCGTGGTGTATTGCAGGGAATTGCAAGTTCAAGCAACCCATCCAACTTTTTAGTTCTGTGTATCCTACTTTTAACTTTATAATTTTGCTTAAGACTTAATGCAAAACGATTGCCCGGGTTAATAGTTTTAGACGCTGCACATAAAATTTATTTGTGTGAAGTAGATTCGGTATGTAATACCTACAGTTAACAGTGTAAGGATTAATAGTAGGTGTAATTTCGTTTTAAGCCTAATCTATTTTATTGAAATCATGAGTTCCAGTTCCAACAAACTAAATTATTTGTTTATTTGTTGTGTGAACTTAATTTTCTATTTGGTTTTACAAAGAATGAATTCGGGAAGACGGACTGACCAGATCGTTGAAGACAAATCACCTGGAATAGTTAGAGAATCAATCGGAAGTGTACTCTTAACGTAAGTTTTGACTATCTTTTATTCCAGTTATATTGGATTAATCTTCCTTTTTAAGGGTGATGACTGTCAAACTTGCTATAGATTAAGTTTGGCTCGTAAAGCTATGACATTTGTATTGCTTTCAGTAATCCTTATTGCCATCCTACAGAGAAATCTGTCTCCACATTTGGGATGACCAAGACACTTGAAACCAGCCCCAAGGTTCACCATTTTTCTGCTTATGTACTTTGACTACCATGTACCTGTATATACTGTGTCGTTCTGTTTTTATTTATATTGCAGTTTGAATAATAATATTTCAATGTTATACGTTTTTTTAATAATTTTATTACTTTTTATATCTGTTTTTGTTAACTTATTTGTTGCAGCAGGTAATTTAAGGCATCTATAGATAATCAATAACCACACCTGAGATCACTGCAGTAAGTGGAGTCAAGAGACTTCGCACGGAGACGTGATGAAGAAAAGTCACTACCACAGGGACAAGAGTCTCCGTACCTACGTGTGACAAAGACTTAAGGACGAGTATAGAATTACACATTATTTTGTGCGTAAAGACTGAAGACTTTAGGACATGTATAAAGTTAGGTATTGCTTCATACGTAAAGACCAAACGAACGACGCAAGATTTCACATTAGCAAACTTGACACCGATATTAATGAGCAACATAAATAGAATGGCTAGCAGTCCCAAGACGAAGGAACAACCAGAGCAAGTGGAACGAAGTAAGCGTTTGAAACTGAGTCTTGGTAGATAGACCAGCTGCACTCATGAGAAGACGAGAAAACTAAGAGCAGCATTCTCCAGTTAGCAATAAAAAGACAAACGGAAGTATTGACGATTTGACAACGAATCGAATATGAAATTGATACTTTATGATTTATGATGCCTTTTGTCATATTTTAAAATCCGATCATGATGCTTGCTGGTGAGCATTGGAACAATATAGAGTATAAAAAAAATCAACTGCAATCAAATAAATAAGTCGGACTCTCACAACCTCACTTGAGAAAGAAGCATCTCTTGTTTTTCTCCTTATAAGATTTTATTATTAATACTATTTTATTTTATCTCTCACAATGATTCATAGGCTTATTCCCATATTACAATACGTTATTGGCACGACACAAAGCTAAAAACATTTCTATCTTCTAGTTGAGATCAATAGAAGTCAGAAAACTTTAAAGCAAACATCCGTTCATTGAACCACTGTGGCAAGGCCAGAATAGCTTAAAGAGAGGGTCCCTACACGAAATAATATTTTAAAATTATGTAGAAAGTCACCGACCTTTGATAGAAAAACACTTTCAGCGTAATAAACCAAATTAGTCACGATCCATAAAACGAATAGTGTGACAAAACGAATTCGCTTACCACAAGCATGCAGTGGTTTTAAGAAAGGGGGAGACGACAGAATAAAGACAAGCTGCTAATTAAGAAAAGCCACAAGAAAACTTGACCAACGATCACTTCAACCAGACACTTACCATCCAGAAAACCTGACCGAAGGAAGTCGTACAAGAGGAAGGAAGACCGAAGCTACTTACCTGTGAAAGACTAGAAGAAACTATTGTCCTATACAAAGAAGGAAGTGTCCACTACAAACAGATCTAGGAAGCTCAACACGGAAGAAAGTAGATTGAAAAAGACAAACCTGGAAGAAGAAGAAGAGGCCGAGGAGCGTTGCAAGAAACGACAGACGTCCAATAACCAGAAGAAGACAATACCAACAAAAGCCAGATGAAAATTTGGATTCAAGAGAATTCATAAGAGGCTAATCCTGTGTACTACGAAGCAAATTAGCGAAAGGAAGAGAACCGTGAGAAATCCAGTAGACAGAAAGAAAAGCAGTAAAAGTACGTAATAGGCCATGAAGTCCCAGCACTGTCTAATACAATCAGATAGGTATATACAGTAAGAATAGCAAGCAAGGCTGTATAATACAAAACATAAACAGTTGAAGTTGCATCTAGGGGAAGGTGAGACCTTTTCTGTTTCACTGCTTGGTATAGATAGGTACAAACAAGCCTAGCGTATAGTCTACTTTAAAATAAAATACAGCAAGATCATTGATTAGATTCTAATAAATGTAAGAGAATTTATTAGTAAAACGAGTAAACGGTATAATAAGGCCGGGACTCTAACTACATTCCCAAAAGAAAACAAAGAAAAGATGGTAAAAGACCATCAAGATTAATAAAAAATTATAGAGCAGAGGCAACATAGATAAATAGAATCTCAATCATAATAAGCAAGCTGATGAGACAGATCAGGGTAACATAATATGTACAGATGAAGTAATTCTTGTCCGCCCAGACTAAATAATACATACAAAAATACAATTAAAGTCAAAATTGGAATCAGAATAAAATGAAAATCTGAAGATTTATGTCAGTCAAAAGAGTGCATTTTTGAAAAATCACCATACTAGACATGTTTGAAAAAGGGAATACAGAGACTTAAACACAAGTATCGTTCATCTATTCAGATACTTAGAAGGTTAACGGAAATACAACAAACCCACTACACTTACGGCGGTTAAGTTCTTAACAGTTACAATCCAGTATTTTGGAAAGAATTAGGAATATTTCTAGTACACACTAAATATATTATGAATAAAATTGCAACAAAAGAACAACAATTGCAACAACTACCCCTAGCAGCCCAACACCATAATCCATGAAACAATTTTCATAGAGAATTGGACAATATCCACTAAACTGTTATGATTCCTATTGGAAAACTGAGGAGGAAACACTTGCTCCAAGTTATTCATCCATATAAAATTAGGACTCATACAAAACAATAATTATTCACATAATTACCTATAATAAAAGGTATGAGAAAGCGCATCTTACTTATTAAATTTATGCACATTCAAGATTAAGGAGGGAGAAAGCAATCTCATCACCTAGAAATTCTGACAAATATTGAAGTTTGACGGAAGTGAATAATACTTATTCAGAAATACAGATCTGTTTGATGTCCTTGAAAAAATAGGTTAGAATGATAATATTAAACCTAACTACGGTGACTGGATATAATATCTGAATAGAAGGTTGAAAGAAAAGTTTGGTTCAGCATAAAATCATAAATTCCGGACTCGTAAGCCAGACCAGAGGAGAAAAAATTTTGTACTTATTACCCCGATTACATTTTATGTAGAAAGAGAGAAACTAAAGAAACCAAATGTTTCTTCTCATTACATTCTAGAAAAAGTGCCTGAAATAAGAAGCCAAAGCTCTACACTGCCAAAAAAGCTAAAAGAGAAAGATAGATTTCAAATCCACTTATTGAATTTGGAAATTGCATCTCATATCTGCCAGCAAATTATAGAATTCGATACGTAATTGTGTTCATAAGAAAAGAGATACCTATGCAAGTACGGAACTAAAAGCCGGAATAAGTAGGTACACACTTTTGAAAAAGGTGAAAAAGCACGATAGTATACAGCCAAAATTGACAATGATGTTATATAACTAGAACTTAGTTGTGAAAATTAGCGTACTATTGATACAGATAACAGAGCTAATTGTAGAACAAAACAATTAGAAAAGCACAGAAAGTATACTATAAAGAAATTGTTAATGAGAAAACAATTAGACTTAATTGTGAAATAAGACGTGCGAGATCATCACGGCTACCAAAAGAAAGTTAACAAACTACAATTAGAATAATTATATAGACATTATCACCTGAGTTACCTGATAGCATGTAATGATAAAATAATTATAGAAGACAACATAATTATTCAAGAAATATAGCATTCATAAAAATTAGGCTGAAGATTAAAATTGTAGAAAACAATCAAGCAGAATTTTGAAAACAAAATTAGGAAAAGACACGAGATAATAGAAAATAATTATAGAAGCCATAATAATTATTCAAGCGAATAGTATACACGCATATACATTATATTAGTACATACGTACATACAATCGCTCAAGGGAATGCACAACCCAACTTAGAAATTGTAGGTATAGTATAAGTCTGGTTAATTCTATAAGATGCACATAAAAGGTAATTAACAAGCAAATGTTAAAACGTACTTTAGGAAATTATGTGTATAAGAACGTTGGGAAGTATTTTCTAGCAAACATCATAAAGAAATCAGGGACACTTCTACGTCAGCTGATCTGGTATGGTGCAACTCAATTGTAAGAAATGCTAGACAGAGTAAACGATTAATTTAAACTCACAACAATATCAAATTGAGGCGTGTAGTTTCATTAGTTAAGTGACTGGCCGACCTTCGCGGTAACCAGACACGGGAAATAGGGTTATTAAGAGTTTATGGTTAATTTAGAATGTTATATGATATACAATCATACGGAGCTATAGCTATATAAAATTAATCGAGAATTAATCTCATAGATTCAGTAACCAGACGTGAACTATACTCTAGCTAACTAAAGTAAGCGATAAATTACGTATTCTAAGATAGCATATCATTACGAAATACAGGGCGATTGATCAAGAATTAATGAATGCCATTAATAAAATAGCCACGAAGGTACAAGCCAAATTAGTTAAGCTGTAGAAAAGGAGTAAACCCTGCTGGCCAAGCTTAAGTATCGCGATCCACAGTAATAAAAGCGAAGGATAGAATATCCTAAGATTTGCATAGCCGAAAACGTATGTTCGTAAACAAATCAAGCAACTTTAGTATATACTTATGACCATAGGTAGAGCAAAACACGTCACAAGAAGAACATTCTAAGAGAAAGGTGTGATAAAATGGCTTAGAGGTACTCAATCTCCACGGTACTAACGCTGAAAGAAACTAATGGCGATTGGGACTTTATGACGACCATCGACCTAGGACGGCCAGATGGATTCAAAAATACTGAGTTACCCGGGACCAATCTATATATTCATAAATAAGATCCCATGACACAATTGATAAAGGAATAGATCTTACATTGTTAAATCAGCAGAAGAGCTCCATGATAGACATTGAAATCAGCATTTTACATAAAGGATTTGTAAAACAAGATTCAACTAGCAGAAGAAATCCTGCTTACTTAAGAAAAACCACGCAGAAAGCAGAAGAGATAAAGAGAGAAGGAAAGTCTATAGATAATCATTTTTTCATAAGCAAACCCATAAGAGAGATACCCGACATTTGTTACAAAGAAATGAGGACACATTGATATACCTACAAAGACAAAACGTGTATGAGTGGATTTAAGCCATTAAATATAGCAGCAGATTTTTGTCAGAAAAATGCTTCATTAAGAACTGAATGAAGCAGCAGGGCTAGACGTCACAGGAAGAAACAATCCACAGCCATCATCTATGACTAGACTTGAAAAAGGGAAAGCAAATAATCAATTAGTAAAAATGATGGAGGACATCCAACTAGAACTAATTAACATGCAGCCTGCGAAGTCACAGCAGAAAGTGACGTTTCTACCATTGACTCCAAGACTAAAATCACGACACAAATGGAAACAAACAAAGTGTTCCTGGCGTCATAGCTATGGACATGTAGAAGTAATTTGTCAAAAGAAGAAGACGGCAATTGAAAAAGGCTACATACTCAACACATTACCACCTAGGATACAAGGAAAGCCACACTGCTACATTGCAGATGCAAGTGAAGTGAGAAAAGTTAGACTTGTCAATAGTATGGGTACACGATTCAGCTGCAACCCATCATATTTGCGGAGTTGGAGATTGGTTTGAGGACTACACACCTTTGAGTGAAGGATTAAATGTAGAAGGAATATCAGGACAGGATCGAAGAGTACATGGGCACGGAAACGTGACGCTAAGAGCTTTCAAAGGAAAGCAATAGAGATATGTTACCTTTGAGAATGTGTTGTACATACCCCGAGGTAAAAATGTGTTGTCAGAACCAGCCATAAATGACATTAACTACTATCTGAGAGACGCAAGTAAGACCACGAACTCTACTGCAAGAATAGGGACAAGAGATATAAGGGAATTGAAATAACTAAAGTAGGTAGAAGATTCGAAGCAATGTTCAAATTGCCAAGAGGTACCGGAGGTAATAATACCAGCAAAGTAACATTGGCCCATTGGCATATGAGAATGGCATTCATGCCAACAACTATTATCAAGAGAAGCGTGATAAACAATAAATTAAAGAGCATAATATTAAATCAAGTAATGTGTAGATACCATTCTGAACATTGCATCCCAGACACACCAGCTCATGCAGAATGCATGAATATTGATCACTCAGAAGACAAATATGTAGGAAATGATCTTTTCATCATATTACTACCATTGCCAGACGATGGGAGTTCGTATCTTGGATATAAGTATGCAATTGTCATAAGCGACAGAGAGTCCAAGTACACAAGAGCCTTTATATTTAGTTAAAGATTAGAATAGCATCCTAATGGACGTACATACAATTAAAATGAAGATAAATAAGCTAGGATGAAGAGATGTGAAAAGATGCCTATTAAATCACATCAGTACAACTACAAACGGTCCTGAGTGAACTAGAAAAAGAAGTTCACAGCAATGTAGAAGACGAAACATTAAAGAGGCGTGTCAACTTCAATAAGGCAAGAGCCGAGACAATGATGACAAAATTAGACGCACCAGAAATTCTATGGGGAGAAGCGTTGAATATAGCATACAATAAGTATTAACTGAGGATAGCCTGTTCAAAAGTCGATTTAACAGGCTTACAAACAAAGTCCTATCTCTTCCCTTTTTTAGGATTTCAGGGTGTATGGCCACCTTATTATTCAATAATACCATGAATGAGCAAAAGTGATGCAGATGCACCCTAGTTGGATATACTAAAGATAGACAGCTATATAAGTTGTAATATCCGGAGTTTAACAGTATAATAGTCTCAGATAATGTGAGGTTCTCAGAAGAAACAGTCAAATTTTGTGCAAGGGAGGTAGAAGACGAGCCCCCTGATATTAAAGAAATAGATCTCTCGGGTGAAGACGAGCCTGGACCATTAAGCTTGGAAAAGGATTCAGTAAGTATCGAGGAAATGGAAATTGTAATGTCTCCAGAGGACCTTTTACAAGATCAGGTAACTACAAAAGCTACATATCGGAACGTAATTCCTCCAAATTGGGTAAAATTCAAAGCAAATCAGCTATAAAAAATACTGAAGAAGTGGTGGCAGGAACGTCAAAAGCAGCAAACTTGGCGTTACAATCAAACCACCAATGGGCAGCAGCCTAGAAGAGAGCCAACACTATCTATGCAAAACGGTACAAAGCTAGCATGTCAGAAGACAGAAGAAATTCAAGGATCGACTGTATGAGGAGAGAGATAGAGAAACATACAACCGAAAGGACATGGGACTACGTCATTTCTCAACTACAACTCCAAAACTACCTACTTTTAAAAAGTTAATGGTTCCTTTGGACCACAAGACGCACAGATAGCTCCATGATTAATTATCACGCAGCCATAAAGATACCGCTAAGAACATAGGAAAAGTGATTCAATACCAAGGATACGCCAATCCCGACAGAAGTTGAGTAGCTCTGCGTGTATTTTTAGCGACAGCCGCTATGCATAAAAAAAAAGTTAAGAAAATAACTTTTATCAAGCCGCCTACGGAAAGGGTGGACAGAAATATCTACATGACTACCAGAACATTTGAAAAGATTGGCTTTATTTGTAAGCTAAACAAGTACATAGAAGGAGTACCAATTCTTGCAGACTACAAGCTAGGAAGCATAAGGAGGGCATTAGCAGCCTTCAATTTATCAGCTACCTCAATGGATGTCTTTTCGGGATCATGTCAGCATGAGAGAATCAATATCATTGTAGAAACGAATGAGGGCTTGATCAGCAATGATTCAAGACAATTATTGCATACAATCGTGACAGCAATACATACAGAAGATCCGATCAGAGCTGAAGAGCCAGACAGTTTCATGAGCATAGATAGTTATCAGACTCTCTCACATGTAGAATCTATATAAACCATGAAAATTGGATTGCGAGCTTAGTACGGGAATTTGATCTGGAAAGCAGAGACAGCAGCGGAGCCAGTTATAACATATAAAAAGTCAACAGCAACCGAAGCTGATGCACAGAGCTTCAGTTAGCAGCGGAATTGACTCATGCAGCAGTGTACACTAGAGTTGACATTGCTTATAAGTGCGACAGTTGGATAACCACATCTGTCAAGAGAACGGAAGACACTAGGAAGCGGCGATGACCATTTGGAATACCCAAATAAACACAATACAATGTGTATCACGTACGCCACCAGTTACAGAATCTTTTCATCACATAGCCATGCTGCAGAGAACGCAGACAAATCTTTCATTTATGAAAAATTACATCTGATCAGTAAGGTACCAATAGCGTGGTACGTAGAACACGCACCAATAGAACGGACCATACAAGAAGAAGCAGAAAAAGAAGCATTAGCCGGAACGGTAGCAAATGCGAGCTTCTGAAAAGATTGATTATACAAATGGGAGTAATGATACAAACAGTGCTGTATGTGGATGCCGGTCAGAAGACAAAGATAAGTACCATGATAAGAAATAATAAAGGTATTGACATTATGAGGTAAGTAGATACCATTGACATAATATCACTCAAACACAGAGTTTAGACCAGGTGAGATATTGGCTACTGGCAACAGTACAAAATGGCTCAATTAGGAATGGTTCCAAAAATAATTCACACAGTAAAGTATGGACGAGAATGCATTCTTGACATAGGAAAGACATGCAAGAAGATGTAGATAGCTAGAGAATTCCATCCCAGAAAATCATCCAAACAGACAGCTATTAGTAAACACAAGCACCGTGAAACAAATAGAAAATATGTGTTGCTGTCAGATCTGCAAAACTGAAAGGTCACAAAAAGACTTTTCAACTAAAAACGTAAATACAGAAAAATACACTACTTTGGAAGCTGAGCCACAAGTGCCAAGGCAAGAGAATCCTATACTAACAACCATGTTGAACCTACAAGCAGATAAAAGGTTTACAAGACCGTGGAAGGAGTCCCGACCCAAAAGGAAACTGCTACCTCCAGACCAATCCGTATGTATCAGTAGTTCAACAGACTACAAATAACTAGTCTTACTACCACCAGTGCTTCCAGGAGCACAAGACGAACTAAATTCTCAATAGGCAAACCATAGAACCAGCAGGACTTAAGTTAGCGAATAAGGGAAAAGTGTCCTTACCCTCCCTTCCACTCATTTTGTTTTGCAATTTTTACCCTCACCCTCTCCTCATACCAGAATGATACCCTCCAACTGCCGCCAAGCTGTTTATTTGAATTTCCACGGAGGAAAAACGACCACTCGCGTGCACTCACCCACCGCTCCCCTGAATTGTTTTTGGACATTTTGGCCTCACTCTTTCCTCTTCTCAAATGTTTATTGAATTTTGACCCTCACTCTCCTCTCCCATCCAACCGAAATAAAAGTTATCCCTCGCCTCATCGAAAGCACCCACCAATGCATTGCTCACGTAGTGTGTTTGGCAATAAGGGGCCATCCATAAATTGTGCCATGCGACAAACCCTCTATTTGGACCCACCAACACCCTAGCCATTATCTTACCCATTGCGTAAATGGCTATCCAGTATTATTATTCCTGGGTTTATTCATTCCAATTCACAAGCACACATGCAAGAATAGTACAGAATTGTTTAACTAGACTCGTAAATAGTGCTTATAATTAGGGTTGGCAAGTTTCAAAATGCCCTTGCATTTTGGGCATGGGCATTTACTGGGCATTTTTTGCATTTTGAATTTTGGAGATTTGGGGCATTTTGAAAAACAAGCATATACTATACATTTTTAACAGGTTTGTGATGAGTAGAAAGTATTCTTCGTCGTTAATGCATCTAAAAGGTTTCTGAAGGTGCCTCACACTTTCTAAATGCGTTCTTTACCGGCGCTTAATGTATTTCAAGAATTTTTTATTCTAATCTAATGATTTTGTACCCGGTTTCTAATAGGTTCTTTAGTTTTTTTCATGTAGGTATTTCTTGCAGATTTCGAATGTGCACGAAACCCTTGTGTAACCTAATAAGAACAACACAAACCTGTTAGAAAGATTGTTGCGAATACATTTGAAACGTGGCAAAAACACATACATCAGAAACCAATTAGCAACGCATCATCAATGCATTCAAAGAATACTACTATTGAAGTTACATTACCAATTCATCAGAGACACATCATAAACCTATTATAGACATACTTCGTTGCCCTATTAGTCACATGGCATTAAAGTAACACAACATTAACTAGTTAATGATGCATCATGAACCTGTTAATAACGCAGCGTAAACCTGTTGATAATGCAGCATTAACCTATTAGTAGGTACTCACTGAAAATGAATTATAAACCTGTTATAATCACATCACAAACATTATATTCAACCTATACACCGACACATTAACAAAACGCAATAGAAACACTACAAAACCTATTAGGAACACGTTAAAAACCCATCAATAGCTTCCCAATAAGCTAGCCCCAGGAGTCTCGTGGGCTAGCTTTACTGTCAGTAACTAATAACTCTTGCAAACAACAAATATCCGAAACATTTACAAATTAGAAAATTTTATACAACTATTTTTAGCGCTAGTTTGAATAATGAGAGTCAATTAACTGACCAAAACGCCCTGGGCGTATTGGGAATAAACTTGGCATTCTCAGCAGAGCGAATTCATGGGGCATTTGGGGCATTTTGAGTATGCCGGGCATTTTGAACGAGAATTGGGCATTTTTCTAACCCTACTTATAATTTACAATGGGTTACACTAAAAAGGTTAGGTTAGGTTTAGTTACACTAAAACTACCTTTTTGCATTATACCCATGAATTCCATTCAGTCCCACTGACCTTTTGCATGGTACCATTTATAGACGACATCTAAGTTTTTAGTGCTAAAATTTTTAATCATTTAATAAAAGTCTTAGTGTAATTAGCTAGAACGTGTGACTACCTATAATGTGTGATAATACTAAAATAATTACCTTAAAGTTTTAGCATTCAGGATATTAGTGTTATTTCACGTTGTCGTCCTCATGCATTTACCATTCAACATAGGAGAGGTGGGGGTAAAAAGAACTGAGGGTAAAAAAAAACAGCCCCCAAAATCTAACCATTGATGCAATTAACAACTAAATGCTTATGACCATAAAAACTACATTCAAAAGTTTCCTAGAAAATGTTTTGCTTGACACTTACTTATCAGGTGTTTGTACGCTGGAGGGAAACAATCTTAATCTATCTGAAATGTGCTTTTCCGCCAAAATCTCCGGAGAGAGGACCAGCCATCCCTATATTTATTTATTCAGCTTTATTAGAGCATAACGTTATACAGTGCACACCATTGGTTTCCAATAACGGATACTATGGTACATACATCAGTTAGTTAAATCAAAAACAGTCAAAAATCGGGCCAGTCAAATAGGTACTAAGGGTATATACATAGGTCAGCGAGGGTAAAGAAACAACTGTCATTATTCCTACACTTTACAATATGATTACATATGGCTTTCTTAAGGGTACTTACAGATAGATCTAAGCCAAGACCAGCAATATCTGGCCGAGTATTTCACCATCTCAGTGCTCGATATTCAAACATACGCGTAAAAGTAGTTGAGCAATGCTTATAGGAATTCACTAGGTTGTTTGGTCCGTCGAATGACCTTGTCCTACTAGTAAAATTTTATATACAAATTGTCAAAGAACTGGACATTGCACAAACATTTAAAATATTTGAAATTAAACATGATGGAGTTGTACCACACACGCTCCTTCACTAGCAACACATTAACAAGTTCAAGCAAACTCTCCTCTGGTATGAACTTAGAGTGACACGGCTAGTATTAAAAATAAATTTATTTATACGTGACTAGACCGTGTAAGTCAGAATAGTTAACGACACCCCTTATAGGTAGCCCATAATCAACAACAGTCATAACAAATGATTTTAAATACAAGAAAAAAGTCTTAAAATCGAAGTAGCGCTTAAGCCTATTAATTATACAAATTGTACTGCACATTCCTTTTTTTAAATTTATGAGGAAGCATGCATTTAGACACAATTATTCATTTTCATGCCTATAATTGAGAACCAAAAAGAAATATTTTGCAAACAATTATTCCTAGCAATGCAAGATTCAGATTTTTCAGATAATAATTTACAGCTTACACTTACATACAATACAAAATCACTGCATATAGTGTATTCGGTTTGATTCAAATTGGGCACTTCATTTGAAAATTAGATTTTGGGATTTTCATCTCTATCATGTTGCTCGGTTTCGGATTCAATTTTATTGTTGTCTTGATTGATTGGGGGCGGACGCGGAGGAACATACCTGTTGGAAATAGTATCACGATTTTTGCTCCCATGTATTCTAGAAATATGAATGGATGAATGGAAGCCGGAGTGGCTCGATTTTACAGAATTTGCTACAATGAAAGCACGAAACTTAACTACCTATTGACTGTTACCGAATTTTGACTAATTTGACCGTGCAGAGAAGACGACTGCGGCAACAAATTTGGCCTTTTTCATAATTTCCGGGCTTATTTTTTTAAGTTTCATTTCTTAAAGACGGATTTGAGTTCTTTGTCAGCTTATTAAATGTTGGTTGTGGTCATGAAGGCATTTGATTGAGTGATGGAGAAAAACATTTACGTAGAAACTAATTTGGTTGAATTTATGGATTCGTTGCTTTGAATTGATGCAGGATGTTGGTTCAACGTTTGTGGAATGGGTGACGGTCGGATCGATGTGGGTCGCGTGGGTCGACGAGTTTCGCTCAGGTCCCCTCCACTCAATGAGGGGAGGGCGAGGGCACAAATTTTATCTCGATTTGAGCGGAGGGGAGGGTGAGGGTAAAAATTTTTAAAAATTTGAGGTTGAGTGGACGGTGAGGGTGAAAATTCCAAGGCAAAATGAGGAGAGGGGAGGGCGAGGACAAAAATTCTAAAAGAATATGAGCGGAGTGGAGGGTGAGGGCAATCCCAATGCCCATCCATTGAGAAAAAATAACGGCTACATTTACATTTATTCATTTCGCCCCGCCTCCGAGCAGTGTGTCATCTTCATTGTAGGAAAGAATGTTCCCCGATAAAATGTTATCAGAAAAAATGTTCCCAAGCCCTAAGTAGGAAAAATTGTTCCCGAGTGCAAAAACAGACATATAAGTATGTGTGGGTAATATAAAAATGTGTTTTTAATGTATTTGCTCGCATAATATCCACAGAATTAACCAAGATCCTAGTTGTTACCTGAAGAACTACGGTATAAAATTTTAAGCCTGCTACTACAACTCTGCTGTTGCACACCACTTAACCATATACTTAATTCTTCGATCAGTTTATCATAAGAATCAAGCAGGCGTCGTAGTAGTGGAAGCCTTTCTTTCATTGTGTTTCTGCACTAATTCTTTCTGTTTTCGGTAGCGCTGTATAAAGCGAAACACAGTCGTCGTCGTCCCAATGAAACAGAAAGAGTTAGTCTTGAATGCATAAATGCAATGAAAACAGACTTCCACTACCAACAAGGCTACTTGCGTCATATACGGTAATTAATAAATTGATTAACATTATAATAATAATTTATTATATTATGTTTATGTGGTATACAATAGAAGAGTTGTAGCACCAGGTTTAAACTATTAGACCGCAAAACTTCAGGTAGCACCAATGGTGTTGGATAATTCGGGAGATATTACTCGAGAAAATACGGGAAAAACACGTTTTTGTGTTTATATTAGCCACACATACATGTCTGTTATTGAACTCGGGAACATTTCCTACTTTCAGCTTGGGAACATTTTTTCTTCGTCCAACTTTTTTTGGAACAGTTGATCGCAGAAGCAATGGGAAAACTTGGGTGGAAAGTATTGCAGGAAGTCGAATGTAGCGCTACAGAAGTACTGTAGGGACACGAAGTCTAGTCGCAAAGGGCTGGCCTTAAACTGTCCCATGCCTCACTACTAAGGTCCCCTGTGCAAAACATTCCTTGCATGCGGATCACAAATTCAAAAACAAACAGGCGCCAACACCACCATTGTTGCAGTAAATAATTTAAGGGCACAATTCCCCGCTAAAAATTGGTGACGTAACACTCAACTCACTAACACCTTTGCGACTAGACTTCGTGTCCCTACAGTAAGTGAGGACGGCAAAAACACCTCGGAAGAAGCAATATCCCACAGTGGCAGTGTGCGCGTAACCGCCTCAAGACGCGTAGACATCATAGCCTATGACCTTCAAACAAAGCAAGGCTAAATTCTTGACCCGACTGTCCGAATGGAACAAGATACTAATCAAGCCGAATTCGTACATCAGGAGAAAAAAGTAATTTACGACCCCTGCATTCCATACTTCAAAGAAAAACTCGGCCTCGTAGATATTAAGGTGA
>JAQFZC010002918.1:0-20821 GCA_034695205.1 Dicyrtoma fusca
GATCCAGATGCGATTATGATGCGAATATGATGTGATTATGATGCGGCAAATAGGACTCACTTTTTGGCACTTTTGATCCGTTTTTGATGTGGTGATTTGGTAGAGTGTACTTATTCTTTTACATTTAAACCTTTTCGAAACGGTAATACGTCTAGTTTTACAACTTTATGAAAATTTTAGTATTTGGTTTTGGCGCTTTTAAAAGTGATAGTAGTTATGAATGTTTTTGAAAATTTTAATTTCTAGTTTTGACCTTGTTGAAAGTGTTTGTTAGTAGTTTTGATTGTTTTTGGAAAAGACTATTTGCTAGTTGTAACGTTTTTGAAACTGTTAATTTCTAGTTTTGACTTTTTCGAAACTGTTAATTTCTAGTTTTGACGCTTTTGAAACTGTTAATTTCTAGTTGTGACCATTTTGAAAAGATTTGTAGCATAAGCACTTTTGCATAAGGCTTTCTTCCATGGTTTTCCAGTGCCCAATAGGCTAGTGCTGAGTTATGTGTGCTTACAGTATCATCTGTGGACTCTTTGGAGGTAGTTTATTGCAATATCTGATCTAGAAGTCTTATTGTTTGGCTTTGTAAAGCAAGTCTAACACGCATTGCACACTTATGTACGTACTCTAAAATGTAAATACATACCAACCTATCGTACTATGCAACTGGCGAAAGTACATGCCGCTGATTTTTACTACAAACTGTGAATACAAGATCGTTTCTTTACCAGATGTGCGTACAATAATAAAGTAATCTCACGACAAGTGCTAATGAATTTTCCTTACCATGACTAAATATAAAACGTAATACTAAATTACATACATACCAAGGCAAAGGGTAAAGAAAGATAGCATCAACTAATTTACTTTAAAAAAATTGTACATTCATTCTTTCTCCTCGAAAACCCAAGCAACGCAAAGTCACAAGATTCTACTCTTTGATATGATTGCGGTACATTACATCTTGCATTGCTGACAAAACAGAGATATGGAGTATTTTGAGGCCTTACTGCAGAGGAAGCGGAAGTTTAGTTTTTTACGGTCATTTGGACTCTGTAAAAATGTCCATTCGGGAAAATACATACAACATGCGATGGCGCATTGCTGTAAGACAGAAGAGAAAGCCTAGGATTTACTCAGTGTACTTTTCCCAAGCTGTTTTACTTGTTTTTTTTTCGTTCCACCAGAACTGGCATACGCTGATAATTTACATTGGGTTCCGCCAGTCTTTGACCTTATAGCCCAAGAAGATACATTATTTCTGCTCTCTTATGTCCAGTATCACACAAGCCCCTCACTCACTCCCCATCTTTTTTTTCCAAGATTGCAAGCGTAAATAGCCATGGCGCATTTGAGCCTGTCGTCTACAATTTCTCCCATGGCCCATAAGCACAGGGGGACGCGATATTTTTTGTAGAGCCATCCTTGGCAACGTATTTCTCCTCGCACTGAGAAAGAACTCTCTGGCGTGTAGTGTTGCAGTCGTAAATCATATTGAGAGTATAAAAGTGTCGCCTATGTATCTGTGACATGAAGGGCAGGGAAATGAAAGTGTATAGGAGGGTAAGCATAGGCATGTCTGGTGGCTGCGTAGGGAACGCGTGTTACTCGAGACGAGATAAAGAAGAAAGAATTGTAAAAAGGGAAAGGCGATAAGAGAGTGGGGAAAGAATGCGTGAGTTAAGTTGAAGCTGGGGCAGGTAAGGCATTTTTATTTTCTATTGAGCCAGACGTTTCGAGTGAAGAGTGTGTGAGAGACGGAGGATGACGTCGGAGGTGTTATGGAGTTCCAGTGAAAAATGTTGTGTGTGAATGGAATTAAGTATGACTCTGTCCTTTCCCTGCATCAGCAGCGGTTCCAGCGTATGGGCTAGACAGCTACTTATGTACACCAAAAATTACGTTTAAGTATTTGCTTCAAAATGACGTTTTTACCCGTTTGAAACGGTTATTCATCTAGTTTAACACGTTTTCAGAAATGTATCTTTCTTATTTTGACGCTTTTGAAAATTTTATTTACTAGTTTTGAATGTTTTTGAAAAGTGTAATTTCCAGTTTTTACTATTTTGAAAAGCGCGTTTTTTGTAATATAAACACTTTTTTAAAGTATTCTCGAAACCGCGAAACCATGGAAAGAATCCTTTACAAAATTGTTTTTTGTGATTATTACCTTTTTTAAAAAGGCCAAAGCTAGACATTCGCATTTTGAAAAACATTCTTAACTGCTAACTGTAAAAAAGCTCAATATTTTGAAAAACATTCAAAACTAGTAACCAACATTTTCAAAAAGGTGAAAACAAGAAATTACTATTTTCAAAACCTTGTAAAACTAGATATTAGCGTTTCGAAAAGGTTAAAACAGCTCCTAACGTTCATTCATTTCTGTATTCTGAAAAAAATTAATATTTATAACTTTCGATTTGTAAATACAACCCATTTAAAACGACAAACGTTGCTAATTTTTTAAACTGACGATTTCTTTAAAAAACAATACTTATGAAGACTCCGAAATTTAAGAAAACGACAGTTGTAAAAAGTGTCTATTCCGCCATGCCCACACGTACTCGTTAAGATATGCCTAGAATCTAGATTCGCGACCACCACCACTGGCAGACAATAGGGAAGGATTTTGTATTTTATCCGACGTCACACTCTCGTCTTCTACCCGTGATGCATAGGCATCCGCGTCTACAGACTGTGAATTGACTAAATGCGACGGGGTTGAAGGGAGAGGATTGAAAGGACGATCTACTACAGAGTGAAAGTAATTTCGCAAGTACCTATTATATGTATGTGTCATTACTAGCGGAATTCGTGTGAGGACCCACCATGACATGGAATAAGGAATGATGTGTTCGAATGGCTTTAGATTGGGTGTAGAAGTGCTCAGCTTTTCTAGAACAATGATGAGTTATGAGCTTTGTGAGCTGAGCGGAGAATGAATGCTCCTTACATCCACGCTGGAGCTTATAAATTATCAGTCACCAACTTTCACTTTTCTCCAAAGAATCCAGGGCTTCGTGCATACGGCTTCTTTATTTTCGCTCTGAGCTTTCTCTCTCTGCATGAAATGACGATGAGTACTTTGCATTAGGATGTCATAGCACATGGACTATGCGAGGGTCTGGAGTGAATGGAGGGAGTGGGAGGTTGTGATAGGATATTGAATCGTTATCATTCAGTTGAGTGGTTTCATGGATGTTGTAGGTGGGGAAGATAAAACTGTGAAACTGGCGATGACACGGCCACTTCCAAACCAACTTCCCATCAGAACCCAAACAAAAGCCCGGCTCTCCCCGCTCCTATCACGTTTTAATTAAAATTTCCCATTGAACTCCACTACTACGTGTCCAATGACAGTTCTCTAATGAAACTACAAGTGAAAGCACTAAAGTTTTCCCAGGTAGTCTCTTTCAAATTGGAAACACAAACACGCAGCCCAAACAAAGAAACAGGGACGAAGGAGGGGTTGTGTGGGCACTCAGGTACTTGGAAAGAGAAAAAGTTGAAAACTTTGGGCGCGTTACGCCATGGTGGATTCAATGATACGTCCCAACAGCCGTACCTTGAATTAGCTGAAGGAGCATAACTCCAATCTCCTGCTTTCCCCCGTCGGGATTACATTATTTCCTGTACGTCTGTCTTAAGGCTGGATCAGTTTTGCATGCTTCCTTTGCTTTCATGGCTTCAAGAAGTAAATGGACTCAATTCCCTGGAAAATTAGGCCCATGCTATCACTCTTGATTTCTCAAGTTTCTCAAGAAATTAGATGCAGGGAATAATATCCGTGTGAGATACTGTTATTGCAGCCCAAAGGTTAACTATAAAAACGTCCTTGGTGCCTCTATAGTGCTGAAGAAAGTTTGATGAAAAGGAAACAAAGTTGATAACGGACTCATTGTTTCCAAGAATTAAATTTTCTCAGCTGACGGGTACAATGGTAAGGTTCTAATTTATAATTACGATACAAATTGTACAGCCTGTACATACATATAATTGGATTTTCTGGTAGCTAGACCGTGGTTTGTGCACACAGAAATTCTTAGGGAAAGTTAAATCTTTTGCAAGGGTGAATGTTAGATAGTGGCTTGCTTTGCTGTGTAAGTTTGAGTTTGAATGCCATGGCTTTTTGGTGATGGAGAAAGGTTGGAGGATCCTGCCAAAATAAATTGGTTGTAGGTGGAAAGACGGTGTTTTTGAGTTGAGCTGGATTGAGGGAGATCGGGCTGATCAAGCTTTGGAGAAAGAGGTTGACATGAAAGAGGATTTGAGGGAGTAGCAATTTCCCTGTTAGATTTTGTTTCTCTCGCAATTGGAAGGTATCAAAGGGCCACCGGAGGAAAGTGGATTGAGATTTACAGACTTTGGACCTCAGTCGCCTTTAGTGTTTCTGTAGTTGGTGTTCGGAATCATGTGCGGATGCTATGTCGGGCTTTAGCATGTAATTAAATTTTGTGGTAAGAGGGAATTTTACGATCGGCGGAGAAATCCAAATTCCCCTACAAATATATATTATTATTAGCGAGTCCCAAGAGATACATAGTGTGGAAGGAGTCAGTGGACGAAAACTACTTTCCACCTTTCCTCCTTTTAGTGCCTTTGCATTATGCAGTCAAGTGTCTGCCTGCTCCGGGAGCAGTTACATTCCCAGCATTACTCCTTCCTCGGCGTACCTGGCTTCATAAACGAGGAGCTAGAGAAAGCTCATTTTTTCTTTTAATGCCTTTCACTTCTCTGCTCAGCGGCGGTTCTAAACATACTATGGCTGTAAAAACAGTTTGAGGAGTCACTTTGTGGAATCCAATCTTTCAAACCGACTTTTACAAAATTCCGTTTTTCAGAAATTCGACTTTTTTGATAATTCATTCACAAATGGCCCAAAGAGACGGATTTTTTTAAAATTGTCGAAGCTTTTTGTTTTGCAAAAAGTAGTTTTAAAGAAATCTATAATTTTGATAAGCATTTTTCGAAATTGGTCGTTTTAAAAAGAGCGTGTTTACGACAATTTATAATTTTCCAAGTTTGTCTTTTCAAAAATGGTGTTTACAAAAACATTGGCAATTTTGAAAAGCTTGTTCCCAAGTTGGGCGTTTTGAAAAGAGCTTCTGTAGAAAAAATGATTATTGTGAAACTGAATTTTTAAAAATCGACACTTTTCGGAATTTTGAAAATTTTACTGCAGGTAGGAGCCTGCTGTGCCTACAGTCAAAGCAGCCATATTTTCAAGAACGTGCAATGCAGTTAGCCTTCTAGCCCAGTCAAAGAACAAGTACACCATTGTGTAAATAATTTTGTTCAAATTGTAAAAGTTCCCGTGTACACAGACTCGGGCTCCAATGAAGTGTATGTAGCTATCAGTAGAGGCTCCAGGAGGGAAGGATCATAATATAAAGTTGGATAGTAGTATCCCACAAGATTTACTTTATTTCAAAGGGCAGCAGATGCTAGGTTTCTAATTTTAGTCCCATTTCATAAGACAGAGTCAAAGGAGGGAAGGGAATGTTTCAAACTTTATTTCATTGTTGGTCACAAATAAGATTTATATTCTAATGTCTTTTAAATGGGAAGCTCGGGAACTGTTTTGGTACTTTGAGCTTCGCCATTTCCACCGACACCCACCACGACAGAGCATCGTGGGGCTTCAGTTCTTCATAAATCCGCCTTTGTGAGTGTTGGGATGTTGGGAGGGACACTCACTGTACAGAGCAACTCCGCTCAAATGAGTAGATGAAGTGCAAGGAACTTGTTAGGGTCTGGAATTACCACCCACGAAGACTTCCTCATAAATGTGAACCCGGCTTCCCCTCACTTTCCCCCACAAATACTTTCCTTTTACTTTACTTTCTTCCTTTCAAGACGAACAACTATTTACTCTGGGAAGAAAGAGGACCTCAGGAATATTGAGGAGTCAGAAATATAAATTGAGGTTGAAGAGACAGAGAGAGAGAGAGAGAGAGAAAGGCTTTCCTTCCCAGCCACACGAGGTCTAGTCGACTGTAAAAAAAGACAGAGAGAGAGAAAGAAAGAAGAAAGAAAGAAGAGCTGTCCAAAACTTTTATCCAGCAATTTTCTTTTGTGAAAGTCATTAGGTGTCGTAGAGGGAATGACTTTTTCCATGAAACTTTCCATTCCGCCAGATCATGTAATAGCCTTTATTATGTCTATACATGACTTTCTCCGAGCAACATATAATCACATCTAAATGTGTCCCTTTAGCGCTTTCCAGGCCTCTCTCCCCAAAGAATTAAGAAAAAGAATAACGATTTACCAGTCAAATTCTTTATACCTTCTCCCAAAGTATACGCACGTATGCCCTACGTGCATATATCTAGTAGGTACATGCCCGGTGCAGATTGCTAAACGGGAGTTAAGATGCAGAGACGTTCCATGAAACTTCTCAATCCCAAGTTGTGTTAGGAATATTTTAAGAGTTGGAGGAGAGATATAACTGTTACAACAACTGCTACTAATATTAAAATTATACTTTGGGCCAACAGAGTTACTTGAGTCCTTCATTTTATTTTTATGGGCCCACGTTCCTCCACTGTGCACTCCCCATCCTACCAAACGGACTTTGACATTCTTAAAGTATCTCCTTGGATCGAACGACTGTGTGTATGTATGTATGCACTCGTACCTCCCTATGTGCTTACGGACGGAGCACGTTTATTGTTTGATCTTGAGACTTGGGCTGAAAGGGAAAAGTCATCTCAAGAATGGTTACGGCTTCCCAGAAAAAAGAAATCTTGCTATAAACCAGGAAAGGCGGCGAGTAACAAAGTTGTTTTAATAAAAATGAATATACCAGCCTTTCACTTTTCAAATGACATTGCTTTCCTTATTTTCATCAAGATACTCATTCCTTGAGCCTACTGTGGGGAACGGCCTAGTCATAATTTAGTTCTTCGCCAGTCAGTGGCCGTATTAAAAATTGACCTTTTCATCATCCCATTTCTTGGGAACTTCAGATATACCTACTATGTACATAAGTATGCTCTATATAAGCTGTAATCACGGAAAAGGAGAATGAAAATTTTATGGTCTCTGTAAGGTCAAGACGAAATGCCTGGTTGAGACGGAGTTTCCACATCCTGCCCTTGTACTCCACTTCCCTCATTTTCCTTCAACGCAATCCTCGCAGTATTCCATATGTTCTGTTTCATCACTGGTTCCTGCATTCTGGGCGGAAGTTACACAGATGTACTCCTTTTTTTAGAATTTCGTTCACATTTAGAAAAATATATATGAAAAGCAGATACGAAATAGAAAAATGAAATTCGTAACCATAGCATCAGTTCATTTTATTGCATTCCTCAGTTGCAATACAGTGCGTTGAATTGGGTTGAAACAAATTACAATAATTCAATATTTTCTTCACGGAGTGCTTCAGGAAAATCAGCGCGGAGAAAACAAGAGAAATTTACAAGGGTCTTGGCGTGTGCTTGGAATAACAATGGACTTTTGAATGGTTGTTTTGAAATCTTATTTTTCTGGTTTAGTTTATGGTGTGTATGGAATACGATGTGTCAACACTTTTGTGAAAAGGAAATCTTCCTGTGGTCCGACTGTATCTTCGATTGGGCGCATGTAGTAGACATTATTTGTTCTCTTTTGAAATTCGATTAAAAACGCGGAAGCCCATTGCGCATTGTAAGGACTTGGATCTTTTAGAAATGAGCTGGTGGGACGTACATAGGAAGTGTGGGAAATGTGTGTGGAAGTGTTTCTAGTTGTTGCTTGTTCTTACAGGGAATGACTAAGGGGTCAAGAAGTTAAGGAATGCCGGAATTTGGTTTGTCGCAAGGACTGTGACTGAGAATATATATTCTCATTGGAGTGACATGGTTGGGACGGGGAAGGCGGAAGAAATCTTGTTAGAGTAAAAAGGAAACGAATCGATGTCCAATTATGTAGTTCTTTGGAAAGGAAAATTTTTTCTCATTTTGTGTCTGTCGGTTCGTCGGTTGGTTTCGCTCGCAGAATAATAATAACATTCCAGGATGGATATTCAATGCCTTCTTTCACTTTTAGTTTCAGTTCCAGTTTCAGCTCCAGCTCCCTTGTTTCTCTTTCTTTTCTCGAGTCATCCAGCGTGCCAGCGCCAGACGATCATGGGAGCGGATTTTATAAAGCAAGTAGGTAGGCACTGTACAATAATGTATAGAGATGGGACTTTTAACCGTAAAGTAAGCTCACCAAGTGGAAACTTGTACTTTGTCCAACTTTGCTGATTTTGTCGTTTCTCCGTCTCTGCACTTCTACTTTCTGTACTTTCTCTACTTTCTCCACTTTCTCCGTCCCTTTACATATACATGCCAACGGTGGGCGCCCATGTGTACGTATCAGTAGTGGGGATGCTGTGTAGATTTGGAGTAAATTTGAAATTGAAAGGGTTCTTGGCGTGGACTTTGAGTTGGCGTATTTATGTGGAAGTTTGGTGCGAGTGGGAATATGCGTTGTAGAGTGGAAGTTGATTTCAAATCGAAATTATAACTGTCATTGGTTTTGATGATAACGTTTATAGTTGCCATAGAACTGTAGACTTAGACGTATCCATAATTTGAGAAAGTGAAAATGTTTTGCAACTCCTACTCCCGTCCTAGCCCTGGTCTTTATTGGATGGGGTAGGTGCCCCATCCTCCGCACACACACTGGCACACACTGCTCGCATTTTATGGGCGAAATTGAATTGAATTTAGATTGTGCCGCCTGGTGTTCCAATAATATTGGTGTGGGCATGAGTTGGAGATGTGGAACGTCTGATATTTCAATTTCAATTCCTGTACATTTTCGGTCCTCGCTCTCTCAAGGAGTCTAGGCGAGGCAATAAGTCTACCTCTGAGTGAAGAGGTCCTTTCTCCATCTCTTTCCGTTTCCTTAGTTGGATTTGAGTGCGGAGCGGACCCTCTGGAGCTCTGGAGCTTGGGAGATGGTAATGTAGGGTACCCAGGAGGAGGCTGGTGTGGTGCAGACGTATCTTTTCTGAGGGATATCAAAGTCATAAAGATGGCTTTTATGGTTTTTCCGTCACCCGAGGAGGAAAACTGTCTCTTCCAGTCGTCGGCACACAATCTCTGCCTCTCAGCAGCCCCGTGCCTTACTTCAAAGGGAAAGGGAAAGGCGTCTTCCCTGTGTCTGTATTTTCTCCAAGGCTGCCCGCCCTTTCAACAGCGACTGGCTGGAAGAAGGGAAGGCAAACAGAGAATATTTATGGCCCCACTCTCATATCCTTTCCCTCTTATCCTCCAATCCAAATCCATCCATTCATCCGCATGCCGTAAAAACATTTCCTCCACCTAAACACTTTTTACATTTACCAATAGTTCTTCCCTCGTATTTACGACGGCACACACACACGCGGACCCTACTCATGCCGAAAATGTTGTGCTCTAAATCAGCTATTTTTGTAGCGTGTACATAGATGCGGTTTAATTCTGGAGCTGTCTCTCCCGTGTCTCTCTGTCCCAGCACTTTCACTCGCTCTTATCTCAGCTAAGCTTCCAATGCGAATGCCGCTTGTGAGTCAATGCCCAGAGCTATTTACGTTTTAAAAATGAGAAGCAAGCGTGTGAGTAATAGCATCCTCACCCCATTTGCTCCGGCAACCAGCTCGCTGCCCTAGCTTCACTGCATCAACAAATCTTTCACAGTTTTTTCCACGAGCTAATCATCCTTCTTCTCCTTCGGGTTACACCGACGTTCCGATCTTTTATATATCTTGTACATAGGAAAGATACTTGTGTATTCATATTCCTCGTATCTTAATGACCTGAGAGATACAGTCTCTTCTAATGTCAACGGAGAACCGCTGGCTTTAAAAACTCCCTAACGATGAGCATGGTTCAACTATTTTCCTTGACATTTTTCCCATTTCCATAGTGGAGTCTGTACAGGGAATTGTATGTAAACGTGTCAAAACTTGAAAGATTTTTTTGCGCTGTAGTGTATGCAGAGTGTGCAGATGTATATATATATAATTATAGAGGAATTAGAATACCACTGGAGCATCCCACGAAATCCCTTTGCTAATGGGAATGCTTCCTTGAACATGAATTCCTCCACGAATGTATATTTAATGATCACGCCTTCTTTCCACTGGTTTTCTCATTTATGCGCGAAAAGGAAAGGAAATCTCATTTCTCTTGTTGAGGATGGAGAAGTAAAAATTGAAAGTTGATGAGCTGCGGAGCTCCCTGTAGATTGCAGCTGATGCTGTGTAAGTTGGTGAAAACTTTGGTATTTCTTTCACGACCTTTCCGCGTCCCTATTTGAGCCTCAGCATCAACGACTTTTGCCCTGTAATTCCCCATTAAGTAGGTGTTTATGGAGTCTGTTGAGATACAGCCGGATATTTCCATACACACGCGCCTCTATTTTCTTTTCATTGATTCCTAAACCAGGCTTTTCTTCCGAGAATATATTTAATCTGGCGTTGAAGGCAAGCAAATCATTTTCCCTAGTTGACAGACACGCTCTTTTACGTCTGCATGCAAGGATTTTCCGATGGAATCCAATATTTGATCTTACCATAGAAATGAGATTTTAATGAATAAGTTGAAATCCTTAAATATAAAAATGTGCACGTATGTACATAAATACTCGAAAGGTTGGTACAGCAAGTTTAGTAATAATTCTACCTTCATAAATAGGACCAACTAGGATTTTCAATTCCTTTTCCGCGAATACATGCGAATGTAGAGAATCCATGAAATTGGCTGCCTCATTTTGTTTTGACGCAAACAAGAAATTTATCTTCACAGTTCTTATCGTTACTTGTGCCTTCTGCACCGTGTCTCTTTTCAATTTCTCTCATTTTTTCCACTCCAGTTTCTCAGCGAAATGTATAAAATGTACTTTTATTTATGAAAAGAAACGTTGACAGGATTTAAATTGGAATTTCTATCATTTTGAATCAACTCAAATTCTATGATAAGGAAGTTGAAGTTGATTCTGACTGCATAATTTTCGTGCAGATTGTATCTGGCGATACAGGGGATAGCATGGGAAAGTTTGAATACTTTCTTTTCTGAGTTGCCTTGGGATTGAGAGATGATTGCGCAATGCCATTTCGTACCTGATCCTGGCCACCATTGAACTCCGATTCCTAGAATCTACCTTCAAGTCCAGACCAGCTGGGTTGAGAGGCGAACAAAGAAGTAAATTTTCTTGACGTCTTTTCGCATGTACGCATTTCCCTGTGAACCTCTCAACTGTTTGCTAATGCCATTTTTCTCTCGGAGTGCTTTTACCTCCTTCTTCCCCACCGCAGTCGAGTCCCTGTAGAAAGAAGTCTTGAAAGGTGGGCCAGTATCAAAGATTTGTTGAGTGTACGGTTTCTGGTGAGGAGGAGGAGGAGGTGGACAGTGGGAAAATGTAAATTGCAAATGGATCTCCCATGACAAGACAAATGTATTCAAGAGGCCATATTTTTTTCAAGAGCAACTCTTCCAGCTTATTTACAGCAGCCCCTGTCATTCCCACAAGAGTCACACACACACAAACAGACAAATACAGATACCTACGCATGTAGTAGTGACAGAGAGTGGCTGGGATGGAAAAATGGAATTTTTATGGCATCTCCACCAAGCACAGTTGTATGCCAGGGAAAATAAAAATCGAATGTGCTTCCGGAAGGAGAGATAAGAAATAGGGACATTTACAGTGGGTTTGATGAGGCTGAGAGATGAGAAACTCAATAAATTAGAGATTGCTGCGTGCTGGGGATGTGTTGGAAAATAGAGATGGACATTTGGCTGGTGGTAATGTTCGTGTGTGTCTGTGTGTCTGTGAGGGGACGTAAATAATGATAATGTCCGGTGCCATCTGACTCGCGAACTTTCTGCGCAAAGGAATCCGATTTCCCATAAACCCAGATTATAGTTTTTTCTCCATTCGCTCCCATACATCTCGAGATATAGATGGGAATTGATGAAAGGCGAAAGGTCATTTTTCTTATTTTTTTTCTTCTCTTGTGTGTTCGCAGGAACAGTTGGCAGCTCGGCTTTTGAGTGAGAAGGAAGGAACGATTGTGGACTCAACTGGAGAGTTCCGAATCATCTTCGACATTGCTGGACCGCGGCCAAGTGGGGGAGGAGAGGCAATGGGGCCCATCATTTCACGAGCTTCCAACAGACAATTACAATTCCAGCCGGAACTCAATGACGACTTCTCCATTGACGATGAGGCTGCGACGGAGGCGACGGACGTCACACTCGTGACCCAGAGTGACTTGACGAATGCAAAACATTTCTTGGGCCCCCTCGTGGAGCGCTGGGAGGGGCCCGTCTCTCTCGCCCTCTTCGTCCGCAACTCTTCCCAGGTTGACGCTAGTCTCCAATTCATTGCTCAAGCACGACTCTGCCACGAACTGATCCGGCAGTACGTCTCATTCCACGTCGTTTTCCCCTTCGTTGAGACTCACTGGGGATCAACGACGAGGGGGAACAAGACGAAGTTGAAGGGGGCGGCGAGTCGGAGGAAGCGGCGGAAGCCCGTGGCCCGAGTGGATCCCAAGGAGTGCCAAGAGTTCAAGGAGGACTTAGCCTGGAGCCGAAGTTCCTGGGGGAAGAGCCTCAACTACGATGATCGTGTCTATCCCGTCAATCTGCTCCGGAACGTGGCCAGGAAGCGAGTGATGACTGACTTCTCCTTCGTCACGGACGTGGACATGTTGCCCTCCGCCGGCCTCCGCTCCAAGTTCACGCGCTTCCTTCGGGACAAGCAGCTGGACAAGACAGGGGACAGCAAGAAGTCCGTCTTCGTAGTGCCTGCCTTCGAGAGCAAGAACGGCGAGGCCCCACGGACGAAGACGGAGCTCCTCTCCCTCATCGACAAGTACCAAGTCCGGCCCTTCTACTTTGATCTCTGCTGGAAGTGTCAGGTGAGAGCACAAAAACAAAGGCAATGATCCCGTTAATTTAATTATAGACGTCATCATCTCCTTTCCCTCCTCCACATAATAAAATGTCCGGGCGGTTGATTGGGAGTGAGCCGGAGGGTAGTTTGGGGTAACGGTGTAGCCTCGTGACCTGGAGCGATGAAATAATAAAATGTCAGACCGAGCTATGCTTGTACTATCAACTGTAGACACCCACTACGTGAATCTTTTATTTCTTTCCCTTGTTTTCTTCCTGTGAGCGAGGCTTTTGTTGGTTGGGAAAGAAAATAAAAAGAGAGAAGCTTCCTTTTGTGCAATCCGCCTTTCTATTAGCTCCCAGGCTCCTTCTCCGTAATTATCACTCATCCATAATAGATCCCTCTTCATTTCGCTTGTCCTCCTGCCTTCTTTACCGAATCGGAACAGGCCGTAACTTTTTATTTCCTCCCTTCCCCATTAATTATTATCATCCGCACATAAATAAATTCCGCTCTTTCTCAACAGCCAGCAGGGCTCTGTCGCTCTGTCTGGCCCGCATTTATAGGGAAATAGGGAGACGGAGATAAGTTTTGATAAATTACACGGCCCACACTCTTCCTAATGGTTCAATTCATCCGGAGGGAAAAATGCAGGGAGCAGCTGGGAACTTGCATACGAACAGACGGACAGACAGACAGTCTCCCTCCAATTCTCCCAAGACACATGGCCCGTCAGCTTTGGGAGAGAAATCTCCCGATGACGCTCGCATTATTTCTTCTCTTTGCGGCCTGTTGTTGGAGAAATGGATGAAAAAGACGGCACACACTTGTCTCTTCATTATTGTCAACCGCCGGAGCATCAAGCTCTGCGGCTGAGGAGGCTGTCGTCGTTCTGCCAGCTTAGGAGGAAATCCAGAAAAAAAAGAATCAGATAATCTAGATTTAAAGCCCAGCTGATGATCGACTGCCAGAAACATTTCCTTTCATACAATGCGACTCTCTATGAACTATTCAGGAAATCGGGGTCCGTCATGTGGCTGGTGGCGTCTTTGCCAAATTTTGTGAAACATTCTCGCTCTTTAGGTGCCGCCAAGTTTGACGGAGGTTAGATAGAGGAGGAATTAAATACAAATATTTTTAGGCACTGATTTATAACAAATGACAACAGATGTATCGTCAACCTGAGAGTGAGTACGTTTCTCAGAGTGATATAATAAATTAAGCTTGGCAACTAAACAGTGTACGAGCAAAAAAATTACTTGTATTAACTCGGTATTATCGTGTTAAGTTGCGGCAGCTGAAATGAAGCAATACACTCCGTGCCAAGACATTCACTAATAGCATATTAAAACAAGTAGGCAAAGGTGACAGCCAATTTTACAGGGAAATTATTATGTCTGAAATGCATTGGGGTAGCAATAAACAGTTTTTCAGTGTTTTAATTAGCTCTTTAAGGCCTATTAACATTAACTACAAGTACATCAGGAGGCCTGGGAAGAAATTCTGGAGTTTTTGTGGTACCTAGTTTAAAATAAGTCAATGCTTTAAATTTGTCAGGGGCATACCGCATACATATCGTGGGTGAAGTAGGATTGTGAGGTATTATTAGGTATACTATAAAACCCCAAAACCTTTTGACGTATGTGTCCACAAAAAGTACAGTTACCGCTTTTATACAATTTTTGAAAATTGTGAATACCAAGCTTTCTAAACTTAACCCATTAAACGAGCATAAAAGTTTAAAAAGAGTAAATAGTGACAGTAAGCCGGATTAAAAGTTCGTTGCAACGCATCTTCCCCGACGAATATATAGTACCTGAGGAAAATTACATTAGCACAAGAGGGACAAGGATCCCAAGTTATTTTTTGAAAAAAGAAAAACTTTACTTTTTCCCAGAGAGCAACGGCGTGAAATGAGTGGCCAATTACCTTGTTGAATGGGCTTGAAAACAGCCCGTAATTTAGGAAAGTGCCTCAATGCATCTTCTTTGAATGGGAAAATAAATGTAGGGAGATACATGGAAATTCATCTCATTTTCTCTTAAAGCTTTCCAAAGGCAGACAGACAGACTCACATGCTCGCTCGACGTCTCCATACACTTACAGGATAGTACTATAGTAACCACCGCACTGAGGAAGTGTACGGAGTGAGCCGAGTTTATTTCTTTTTATTTCTTTCACGGGCTGAAATTCCCCTCGAAGCTCCTTTCTATATAAAGTTACCTCCTTGCACGTACAATGGCAGGATGAAGCTTGTTGGTTTAGGAGTCTATCGCTCAAGGGAAGAACTTTCGTTTTCAGATGGTTTTTGCTCCAGCCAGAAGAATTAAAGAGGTTCTTCAACTGACTGCCACTTTATTTACAATGTTGTAAGATGCTCCTAAGCACGAGTCTAGCTCCGGAAGAACATTTCATAATTTATTTTTAAAAGCTTCCCATTACTGTTGTAGCTGTGGCTGAAGTGCGTGGAGTTAGTCAACATGGAAGGGAACACCTGATGCTACCTATAAGCTGCATATTAAAAATGCTAATGGGAATGGGCCGTTAGTTGTGACTGCGTGAGTAAGTGGGGAATGGGAAGAGGGGGAGTGGAAAAATGCGGGAGTGCTGTCAATGTTGTGACAAGAGGGTTGGCAGAATCTAAAAGTGTGGTTGGCTGAGGACGATTTGGGAAATACTCTTCCCTCACTTCCTTCAGCGCCTCGTAATTTATACCTAAGATGGATCCTTATTGACAGTCAGTGCAGTGCAGTGGCGGCGGACGTGGAAGTCTGGCCTCGTATCGATTTAATGCCAGGGAACTGGAATCCAACAAACTACGCCACGGTGACAATCTAAAATGCAATACAAAGCATAATCCATCATTTAAAAGGACTCAGTAGCAGTCGCTAGAACAGCGGCATTAAGCTCAAAGTCTCCAGGCTGGCACGTTTGTATGTACCTAGGCTCCAATCATTTCCGAATTTGTATATTGCACCACTGCACCGTAAAGAATAGACAGGCTTAAGAAGTGTTCTTCCGCCTACGTATTTTGGGCAAATAATGAAAATACGATACATAATCGTGGCCTGTCGTCCCATTCTTACAGATTTAGGTTTTAGCTACTGGCTAAAGTAGCTAGTCGGTATGATCGCTTTTCTTCTACGTAGTGCCTATTTTAACCTTTTCGAAGCAGCAATACATAATTTTGCTCCTTTTGAAAAATGTTGGTTTCTAGTTTTGACCTTTTTGAAAGCGCTTATTTCTAGTTTAGCACCTTTCGAAAAAAGTTGATTTCTAGTTTTGACCTTTTTGAAAAGGCTAATTTCTAGTTTAACACCTTTCAAAAAGTGTTGATTTCTAGTTTAGCACCTTTCGAAAAGTGTTAATTTCTAGTTTCGACCTTTTTGAAAGTGTGCTAATTAGTAGTTTAGCACCTTTCAAAAAGTGTTAATTTCTAGTTTGACACCTTTTGAAAGGGTTAAATTGTAGCAGATTTAATCAGTGAACAACTTCATGGTTTACCCGTTACGAAGAGGTTAAAACCACTCCTTTTACAGATACAAAATGTTCTCTTTCCAAGACACAAAGACTTTCACAGAGTCACATAGCACACTTTGCACCTCCAGTGACGAGTGACGAATGTTGTTGTATGCCTAAGCTTGTGAAATTGTGAACATAGAACTCTCTTCTTCCAAGTCCTTTGTCTGGAATTTCCATGTTTATGTATACTTTGCACTTTTCAATAACAAGCTCCGGGTATCTTCGTAGCTTGAAATATCTTTGCGTACGGAGTTTTAGGTTGTAGGTGTACATTACACTTTCATGTAAACAGCAAACATGGCCTTAATAATTTTGTAATTTATCCTTCGAGCGAGTTGCCTCAGTTGCCATTGTGTAACAAGGTTACAAAGAATGAATTCTTTACTACGAAGCGAGCAACGTCAATTCAGCTATAATACCCAAAACATTGTCTATTTTAGTCAAAGTTGCTCCTATTAGTATTAGAATAGCTGAACTATAGAACGAGTATACACATGTATATGCACACTTACGTGATCTCTCTCTCTCTCTTTGTGTCTCATGCCCATATTACAGAAATTGGTTGCCTAATTTACAAGCCCAGCCACTTGCAGGAAGAACGTCTTGGATTCTAAATTCCAGAACAATGTTGCTTTAGTGTATAGAATGCTTCTGTATTCGAGCTCCAAAGAGAGCGTCAAAGCGTGGCAAATATTTCTCTGGCGTATGTTCTATACCTACATATTACACTTTGCACATTTTCGTATGTAATTACGGGAACCACCAGAATGCTTTAAGTATAGGACAGTAGCCTATGCCTATAGGAGCGATACACGCTAAATTCATCGCAGTCTCTGACAAGTAAAAGAGCGTGACTAGGAAAAGGCTTTACATAATAACACTGCCTTTCGTGATAGCATCCTCATGGTAATGTAATTATATGTGAAGGAGGCTTAAAGAGCATCTGATTCTTCATGTCTTGTTGAAAATGATTGATGAAGCTATTTCATTTCATTTAAAAGATATGCACAGACATTCCAGAAGCATGCGCTCCATTATCACAGGACCCAAAGCGCTCAAGAAATGAGACGAGCCTCACATTTTAGCCCTTCTATACATCTCTTCCCATCTCAACATCAATGAATTTCCCAACTAACATCATTTTATGTTGCTTATGCAAGGCAAGAAAGAAAGAAAGAAAAAAAAGGAATGCGAATGACTAATTTCATTTTCTTGGCATACAAAGTAATTCTGTACACAAAATAGGGGGAAAGGTAATGAGTTGTACAAAGCTTAGGTTGAAAGCCCTTGATTACTCTGATATGCCTTAGGATCAGTAGAATGAGAAAAAAAAAGTCAAAGGCTGTAGATTATTAGATTGGAAAAAAATAAGGAAAAGTATCGTCTCATCGAACATGGGATTTTAAATCAGGGGAATTAATTGAAAATTGTATCCCAGTCTCGACTTCGACTTCAAAAGCAGATGCTCACTTGATTAGTAGCTTCTAGCCTTTAAGTTCAATAAATCCAGTGGAGATGTGCATCTTCCCGCTCTTTTCACTTTCTCTCTAAACGCAAACCTTCCAAAATGCCCTGCAGGACTCAGTACCTTAAATCCTAGTATTGGTTCCTAATTAATTGTTCTTATAAATGCCTGTTCGGTTTAACTCGGTATATATAAAACAAGGAAAGCTACACAGTACAGAGGAGTTCTACTAAATTTTTAAAAGCTTAGGCAGAATTCATAGAATGATGGTATTCTTCCCAATGCACTGCACTGGGTCGGTTTATCGGTGGCACAGTTAATTCCATTCCTTTGCCTATGTAGTAAGAGAGTTGAGCCGGAGCGTACACAAGTGGATGCAGAAATATACAGGGAGCTAATCCCGGTCGTCCACATTTGCCTTTGAGTGATTAATGAGAAAGGGGGATGATTAGATATTTGTAGTGGGACGAGGGAAATGGAGAAAGTTAATAATCGGTAATGGATAGAGTGTGGGAGAGCTCTGGATTCTGGATGACTTTAAGCTTGGTAGCAGTGGGACAGAGAAAGAGAGAGAGAGAGGTTTAGTACTTGAATTAATTTTCCTTGGGCTTCCATCAGTTGAATCTTCTCACTTGGATGTGTATTGGCTGGCTCATCTTACGACTTCCACTTCCAATTCCACTCACATTGACTATGACTGATCGTGGCAGAACAAAGGTTCCTTGCTTTCCTTTCCTTTCCCTTCCAAGTGGAAGTCCGTCTCCCAGGCATAGTACACTGTGGGTCCACGTCTCACAATAGGAATAGGAAATGAAGGAGAATTGTAGGGAAAGTAATCACTCAGCATTCAACTTTCTTCTTTGTGACCCAACCAGCACACACACACACACACACGCTAAACAGTTTTCTACTTGTACATAGTTTCCTTAACATCTTTGCCTGTGCGCATAATAATAGAAGTGTATGCACTGCCGTATGTAGAAACAGTCTTCTTCTTTCTCCATGTGTGTGGTCGACAAAGCAGAGGAAAGGAAGAAGGAAGCACTGTCTTCCATTGTTAGCCCAGAATATCATAATTTGTTTCGTGTATGCGTGCACAAAGAAGACAAGAGTTCTGCGGAGAAAGTGGAGTTGACTGCGTAATTACTCGGTTTTCCCTGAGAAGCCTCAGCATATCTGTATCCTTCCTTAGTTCCAACTCA
The DNA here is from genome assembly GCA_034695205.1 of Dicyrtoma fusca. NCBI lineage: Eukaryota > Metazoa > Arthropoda > Collembola > Symphypleona > Dicyrtomidae > Dicyrtoma > Dicyrtoma fusca. Next base: position 19,039 of record JAQFZC010002918.1, read on the forward strand.
AATTCCATGACTAAATACCTGGAATATTTTATGAGACGGGAGAGATAACATAGCTGTAGTTCCTGGCCTTCATATCCAATTCCTTCCCTGCGGAGTGTAATTTATTTCCAGGATTTCGGTTTCCTTGCGTGTGTGTGTGTGTGTCTGTAAGAGAGAGAGAGAGTGACTGGGTTGGTTGTGGTATATGACAGTCATATCTTAGTGTCATCGCAGTCATTTCCAGTGGATTGACGTCTCCTGGCTCCCTTGTTCCAGTAAATAATAATTTGACTCGATGTAATCAAGTTTGTCTGTCAGACACGCTTGCAGTCGGGGAATTGACGTGCGGTTGGGTTTGGTTATGTTTTCTATGGTGGCGATATGTGATTGTGATGATGATGATGTTGTTGTTGTTGTTGATGATGATGATGTTCCAATGTTCGTTCCAGGTGCACACGGACTATGAGACGTGGGAGCGGGAGCCGGAGTCGAAGACGGGCGATCTGTCGGTTCTCTTTGAGGTTCTGTGGAAGGACCCCTGGGAGCCTTTCTTCATCTCTGACAACTCTGTTCCCAACTTGGACGAACGCTTCCGTCAGTATGGATTCAACCGCATCAGTCAACTCTGTGAGCTCCACGTGGCAGGCTTCAAGTTCTCCGTTCTCAATGACGCCTTCCTCGTTCATCAGGGCTTCAAAACGCCGCAGTCCTTCCATCCAGGCAGAAGTCGAGACATGGAGATGAACCGTCTCAACTTCAGACAATTCAAGATTGAACTCAAAGACAAATACCCCCATGCAACAAGACGGTGTTACTAGCATATAGGCATTTACTATACAAACTTAATACTACCTATATACATACTTACTTATTACTAGAGATTCAAGTTCATAGGCATTTTATTAACTAATGTGCATCTCTGCTTCTTCACCCTCAATCAATACGAGTAATAATTGTTACTTTATTTCAAATCAAATTGTCAACCATTACTGTTCAATTGGTCATGCAAGTCTATCTTAACCTGTTGTATACAAGATAATTTCGGTATTTTGATATTTTTGCACACAACAGTATTACAGATATGTTCCAGGTGGGCGGCCACGACGTGCAGATAATTATTCATTTTTCATATCGTGGGTTATATAATATTAGAATAGGAGATAATATTATTACATAATAATAATAATAAATGTTGACCTCGTAAAGGCGGGCATACTACCATATCCTCTGATAATTAAGTATTAAAAAAGATAGTACCCATAGATAATTATGTACAAGTAGGAGAAGGTACGCAGACACGTACCTACTTTGTATCCGTCACATTTACAAATGTAGTAGGTACTCCTTGTAGTGGAGTGCAGAGCAGCATGTGTAGCGCATTCCGATTAAATTTATGATCCTTTTACGACTCACGCATCATGTGTTATCAATTTGAATTAATGGAAAAGTAAATATCACAAAATAAAATGAACGTTGCTAGTTGACTTTACGGTGTGGAGCATTCAGAATTTCCGCAAGGAAACGATGTGGATGTAACATTGCATTGTGATTTATTAAATATCTCGTAGGTAATTGCCCTACAACAGCAGCGACGTTGATCATCCGTATCTGTCATCTTTATTCAAAATATATCTACAGTTGTTCATGCTATATCGCTAATTAAGATGCAGAATCAAGCGTATCCTTAAAATCTGACACAGATTCATTTGTATCACACATATATAGTATTGTATGTATGTTTTTTAGGAGTTCAGTGTTCGGCACGCTTATGGCCGTGCCAAACACGTCTTAGCTCAGTCCACGA
>JAQFZC010002919.1:0-20812 GCA_034695205.1 Dicyrtoma fusca
TAAGTCCATTTACGGCAACTTAACGATTTTCTAAATAACAGCTATAAAGTCATCTTTTTTCAAAATAAAGTTACCCATATTGTTAGTAATTCTTAACCGGAAATTGGATCCAAATTATTAAAATCTATGTTTTATGACTTTTACAAAATATTTAAAAATTAGAAGTATTGGACTTAAATTGTTTTGCCAAAAACGCCGTTGGCTTCCACCACATGGATTCAAAAAAGCATTTTGTTTAAAAAATTGGATTTTAACCTTTTCAGAGGGTACAGCGCTAAAGCATAGTTTAGGAGAAAATTTTTAGGTCCAAGGACACCGGAAGTATTTTTTAAACAATCTATTTTTTTGCAAAACGAGTTAAATTTATCCAGCGCTATTTAAGAGCGCAGAGTGGACTTGACTCTCTATGCCAAAACACTGTTGCTGGACTTAAATTGTTGAAAACTACATTTTATGGGATTTAAAAAAAGATTTCTGATGACCTTTGACCTCCAAAATTTTGTGTTAAGTAGTCTCTAGCTTCTAGCTAAGCTATACGAAAACGTATTTTCGAAATATGGAATTAACTGGTTTTACCAACGAGCTCTTCAACTGTAAGCTGTTTCATTAGGTAATTTAATAATTAACCTAAATTACCGTTTAAGTGTTATCTACCCTCACTTTTTAAAAAACCAACAGTATTTTACAATTTTAGCCCAAATTATCAACTTTTTAGGGTTTTTAGTACACCTTATTTAAAAATCCAGGGTGGTGCACGTGCACCCGTGCACCCCATCCGTGTACGCCCCTGAAGACCAGTGTACCATGTACTGCTTGTGTGCTTCGAAACGGTCTATGATTGGATGAAAAGTAACAGCACCGTCTTCAGTGTCAACAGAGTGCATGTAAATAGGTGCCTTGGTTGAGATGCTTATGAAGCTTAACTGACACAGGATTGCAATGAATCAAAATGAACAGCCTGCATGACTAAAGACTACAATGCAGTCACACTGTAGGGTATTCAGACAAATTGCTTCGTTCCTTACAAAAAACTGTCGACAGTACTGGAAGAAATAGTATATATAGATAGCAGTAATGCTGAATACTGAATCAAGTACTGGTAGTAATGTAAGGAAGTTATCGATGTATGGGCAACATGGTCTAAGAAGCAAATTGAATTGTCCGTTGTTTTGCTTCCTACTGACCTCTTACAGACCATTGGCCTACCGGTAACTTTCAATGCAATTTATGAACAACCCAAGTGTAATTTACGAATTGCCCAACATAGTTTTTGCATTTCCCCAACGTAATTCATGCATACGTCCGCCCATAAAAAGTACATGCGTACATACTAAAACCACAAATTGGGGATTTTAACCGCGAAGATACCTACATACAAGTGACTTCCTTTTTGGAATCTACTCTTTAAGGACTTTCCAACAGTACACCCCTTGTGTGTGTAGCTCTATTTTTTCCAAAAAACTTGCTAATTATGGAAGGTGGTAAAAAACAGAAACTATTAGCCAACAGAATGGGATGCATCCTCTAGGCATGACATTTGTATTAGAAAACTACTCTTTTTTTGTGCTTTTTGACGTGATGATCTACTTACTCTTCGTCACCTTCCCCTCCTTCCACCACACACACCAGATTGGTCTTATTAATTACAGGTATTTCTTTCATACTGACACCCCACAATTATTAAATTACCTCCCCAATCCATATCGATCAACAACCAAGCCAAAAGAGGCATATACTACTCCACTCGTTTCCTATCCAGTGCAATTGGATTTGTTTTTATAGGGCATAAATAATGTACAGATGCAAACAGCAGTAATGCGTATAACAGTTACACTACAACATGATTGTATGCTTTCCCAACAACTTATTTTATCGGTTTGATTGAAACGCAATTACAGTTTAACTAGAAAATTCATGAAATTCGATATGAAGCATGCAAACGAGTTTGAAAAGTTCAATCCAAGTCAAAGTCAACTCTCCCCAATCCTTGATCCCATTGAAGTCCAGCCAAGCCAAGCCAATTCAAAATAAATTGACGAAGAAATTTTTTTGACAATAAATGACAGGAGAGAAAAGATATAAAAATTGGAATAAAGTCACGAAATATTATTTAGTGAATAGAATTTGAAAGGCAATGAAAAATTGAGCTCGTGTCAAACTTGAATTTCCAGTTCCATCCTATCCTATCACAAGTTTAACTTCCACGAGTACGAGTGAGAACTTGAAGAAAAATTTGAGGAGAAAAATGTAGACCGTAGATATTCTGATACTCTGTGGAAAATATATGTGAATTCTCAAGCTCAACTTTTACATTGACATGTATAATAATACCCCATTAAAGTAGTATATCATGCTCAAAGGTCTCCTTCCACCTGCGAACATTATAGCAGACGTCTCATAAGGAACAGAGAACCAAGTCTAGTTCCATTCCAATGTCAAGGGAGAGAAGCTCTATGATAGCGTAAACCGAACCAAAACTTTATAAACAAGTTATTTTGGTGGTGTTCTGTATTTTTTTTAGCCGATTCTACAATTTCTGTTGATATTACTACCAACGACAAACACAAATCCTAGTCCAATGGGGGGAAATATTATACGCTGCAGTATAGGCATATACCGTAGATCTCCGACTAGTTTCCCTCAAAGCAATCACCTAAATTGTGCTTTGGACTATCTTACGGGAACAGGTTTTCCAAACGGCAGAGTTTAGAAAGGCGCCTTATCGAGTATTTATTTACCATTTTTTAAAAGCATATTCGAAAAGTCGTTTGTAATATGACATCATGCATGTTCATACCTTTACAAGTAGAATCTAAAAGTAGGCAACATACACGAACTATTTTTTCTAAAATGCCAACTCAATAAAACGAGTTGAAATTGATTGCATTCTAGGATGTTTTTTAAATCGCTTAATCTTGACTGCAATTTACGATTCCCCATCCTTGATCGCAACTAATAAGAGATCCACGGTTTATGTCTACATCAATTTATAAATTGTGTCTTCTATGTAAATTTTCTATCAGCAAAACGTCTCTCATCCCCACAATATTACTAGGGAAACAAACAAAGTAAAATTGAAAACCATATCAGTGCTGCACTGACATGACAATGGAGAAACATGGTACGTTTGTTTTTTCTTCTTCTTATCTTTCACAGAAATAAAGAAAGGAAACAAAATAAAATGAATCGTACAAAAATTCGTTGAGGTATTTTCCCTATATTATAGAGTTTTTTAATGCCCTTACATTAATATTGTGGAGCTGCGACGTATCTATAAAGTTTATACTGGAGCCCACTGTAAGTATCTGCATGTTTAGGGGTACAAATTAGGCATGGTACATATGATAGGAACATTAAAGTAAAAAAGAAACTTGGAACCGGAATACTGGATCCACGAAAGAGCTAAGTCGGCCTCAAAGATAGAAATACCAATACAAATATAAATATTACTATTCACGCGGAACGTGATGGCAATGTCGACAAAAAGGATAAGAACCAGAAAAAAAAGAATAGAATTTATTGTGCAGTGTGTCCTTTTGCGATTTGTTTTTCCATTTCCTTTCCACTGATATGTACCGTTGTTCTCTCACTAAATGCCCCAGACAGAAGTTAAAAATCCACCTTTTACCTTTAGCAAGTATTTATAATATTTGTTACACGAGCTATAACTATTCATTCCAAACTATTTGAGTATAATTTCATGTTCAGCATTTAACTAGTCCCGGAAACTTCTAAATAATTAGTAATATTAAACCACGGTAAAATACCAAAAACAATTCAAATGCCGGAAACTAAAGGGAGAAATACGGTATGTACTGCTACTCACTACTCACGATCCGTGTGTATGTTTGTCCGATCGTGCGTTTGAGATTTTTCCGAAAAACGAACAATAGCGTATCCAGACATACTTGGTTTATAGGCCATGCTACAATTTTAAAACAGTATTTTTTATGTGTTTTATCTTTTAATGACTGACGATTGTGAAAGTAGATTTTGTGAATTCCTAGATTTGAAAAACATACATTTATAAAGAAAGACTATTTTGTAACAGGACACATAGATGCTAAAATCGAGGTTTCAAAGATCACGTGAATATAGAAAATAAGATTTTTGAAATGCATCGACACTTACTGTACCTCACCTATGCTCATTGGATACGCAGCTGATTGAGGTTCCCTTTAAAGTACAGAAGTAGCGCGTTGCTACAAAAACTAGAGCTATAGAGCAATACAATGTCACGTCATACAACCAAACTGAGCGAAGTAAAAGTAACTAAACCAAGCCAGAAAAGCAAAAAAGAAGAGCGAGAGACAGAAATGGAGAAATAGAGAAAACGACTATGAAAACAAAATAAAATATTGGCTTGAGAAACTGACAAGTAGCATGTCGCAGAAAGGAAAAGAAAGGAGAAAGTTGTGTAAGCAGAGGGAAACAGGGGAAGAGGGGAAAAAGGAAGAAACATGGAGATTTTATAATTGCCATGTGTTCATCGGGAACGTTGAGTAAACTGAAGGTAACTCAAGATGGTCGCTTAAATCCAGCAACGTGTAATAAAGAAAATGGAAAATCGAGAGTGATAAATAAAGACGAAGGTTGACATGCTTTGTTAAAAAAAATCCCCATGTGTAATTTCAATAATTTATGTTCGAGCCAAGTTAAATCGAAAAGGAGAAGGAGAGGGCGCGAGCAAGCACCTGTGAATTTATGTTGCATTAAATTAGCCAAGAAAATTGCGAGTGGTTTTCTTTATGGCAAGCTCACACTTCCTACTTCCTTCTCCCAACTCTTAACATCATCTCAATCCGACACAGAAAAACATACCCTGGGTGGGCAACGCACTGGCTTCGTCCCCAATTATGCATATATTTCCCTCCATTGGATCCTACTTACAGGCATTACGCACATATTGGCCCATTTCCTCCGATACTAACGATAAGTAAAGGGTGAAACAGAGTCAGACGACGGCTAGGGAAATGTTAGAATTTTATATTTCATTCCACAGAAGAATAAGCAATGAATGTAGGTAATTAGACGTGCAAACTGTTTAAGAAGAAGAAATTCAAAATTGAAATGAAACGAATTAGAGACAGGAAAGTGCGTTGTGATGCTAATAACTCTGACACTGGAACTTAGACAGTTTTGCTTTCTTTCCAAAGCATCGAGGTAGACCATCGCTAGAATTTATGATTTTAAATTTTCCAAGGGATGTAAGCTGGGAAGGTATTGTAAACTTTGCGGAATCATGTACTGTTGGCATGCATAGACAGCTACATCCAAATGGCATGCCTCATACAGGCTACAGAGGGATCTACAATCTACAGCCCAGTTATGGTCAACATCAAATGTGGTAGACTATGCGGTATGATGAGCAAACAAGCTGCCTGAAGACAGAAGGAAAATCCTTGGAGCTCAATGGGATTGATTGCATTAGAGAGACTAATCATAACTTTCCTATTTCCTTCGTCTGTGTTTGGCCGTGGACGGGCTGCGGTTTCTTTTGTGGTCAGGGAAATATGTGTAATCTCAACCTCTCCACTTACTACATGACATGAATTGACTTTGTGAAACAACCCTCGTAATACTCACCAGATAACAACATGACTTGCATCCGACTTTCTTTTCTCCACTTGACTTCACTCCTGTACGTCGGACCCTGGACTCATATAGCAGACGAGTGGAGGGCAGGGGATATAAATGGATATACACAAATTGAAATAGAAACCATAAAGACAGATACGTATAGACGCTACTCCAAAGCCTTATAGAGTGTAGTTCTGTTGCGGAGTGTAGGATATTGTTTACACAACTCCGCCTGCTTCTGCTTTCACTTTTCTGAGTTCTTGTGTCTTCAAGCCTTGATTTGGGCTCTGGCTTCCGCCTTAGTTTTAGCTTTGACTTAAGACCCAGACCCAGACTTTGTTTGCCATCAATATTTCCTTCCCTCATGGCTCGGCATAAGTGTATTGAAAAACTGACATTTCTCTCTTCCCTCCTTCCACATGCCGCACCGCACCGCATACAATCTCCTCGGCCGGGATTTCGTATGAGATGTTGGAAGTGAGTCAAGTAATTCATCATCAGTCCGCCCTGTAATATTATCCCTATTATCATTATCAAAGTAAGTTAGCTTTCATTTATACAGTCAACTCCCCTATGCACTCATAAACTTATGTGCCTTAAATCCCGTATAGTGGTGCTATGCTACTGGCAGCATTGGAAGAAAGAATAAGAAAAGTTCTTTTAGGTACAGACAGCTTGGGCAGAGTAGTCGGACATTGCATTGGAACTATAAAATGTTAAATGGAAGAAATAGGCGAATGGGTCATTGTATAATGAAGTTATTGCCGCTGTTATTGCTGAAGGTATTGTGTTGCCCACCGACCGCCCTACTGCATTGTATACTAACAATATAGAGTGACCTTTCGGTTTTACGTTTGCTTTCATCATCCACTTTTCGATTCTTTAGAGGGAAATGTATTCTTCGAGTCTGTCTGTGTGAGAAGTTGACGTGGAAGTTGAGTATGTTTGGAAGCCTTAACTTGTTTACGGTAAATGGTTACGGTTTCAGTTTATGGTACACAAAGTGTAACAATTCATTCTCATCGCGAAATTGGGATGCATTATAAAAAACGACTCTCTTCCCTTCCACTTCCACTGCTACTTCTGATTCTCTGCTCTTTCTTTCTTTGCCCAAGGAGATAGAGATCCGATTCCTAGTTTCTTTTACTTTTTTATTTCATTTCTCTCGGGTTCTTCTTACCCTCCTTACGATTAGCCAGTCTCCTGGTCTCGATCTGTATCCAGACACATAATTATATGTACACAGTCCTCGCATATGTGGATGTGTGCATTGGAACCTATAGAAAGGAATTCTTGTATGTATGTACACTTGTGATCACAGTTTGCTTATTCAGCTATGTAGCTATACTCAAGTTCATGAACTCACGAGGGACCCACGCCAGCGTATCAGAAGGGATGACCGAACCAATTTCATATTTGAATTCTTCGACCTCAAAAACCCAGAAATATAATAAAACTTGGATCGCCTAGGAACACGTTTGGACTGGAAAAGTTTTTGAAATAAAATCAAAACAACCGTCGGCACTTTTTATGTGATACAATGAACGGGAAAATTGAAAAGGTCAATATTGATGATAATGTCAATGATGACCAGCGATTTTTCGGGAAAATAAAATTTTGAACCTAAACGAAAGACTATTGCATGGACAGTAAGTACACTTCCAAGCATGCAGAAACAGTAGCATAGAAGCTGGTTCCCGAAGTTCAAAAACGTCAACGATTTAAAAAAACCACACTTCATCAGTGATATGATCATTTCCTTGTGAATGGTCGATTTTCACGTCCAAGTTTCCGAACAAAAAACTCAAAAGTTGTTTCTGTTTTCCTTCAGAAATGTTTTCTGTTCAAACGCGCTCCCAGGGGATCGTCGTTTTATTATATAGCTAGATTATTGAAAAAAAATTTGAATAAGGTATTGGTTTGGCCATCCCTTCTGATATGCATGCGTGGGTCCCTCGTTATTGGTGTAAGTGGAAATGCCAAACGCTGTCCATTTAAAATACGCAAGAGATTTAAAAAAAAGTATGTTATCTCAAAGAAGAATTTTCCAATTCTGACAGATATTTTGAAAATCTGTGACATGAAAAAGTTTGAGTTTCCAGGGGTTAATAGCTTTGGAAAATTGGAAATAAACATTTTAAAAAAGTGACAAAAACATTTGGTAAAATTTAAAATTTAATTTTGTAGTTTCTAGTTTTTTGCTGCCTACTTTGGCTCTGTAACTAGATACGCTACAGCATTTACTGATATGTGATAATGTTTCTTCGTCAGACAACGGAGGAGTCGGTCTATAGTGTTGCACGTGAGACTGTCGTAGCTTTCTTTTTCTGTTGTTGAAACACAAGAGCCGCTGAGCCAGTTCAATGTAGCAGCTAGACTAGACGTATATGTACTAGTCAGACGATGTTACACACAGACGGAGATAAGTAGAAAGAAGTTGGTTGGTTGGTATGTTCTAATTCAATTGTTTGTTTGCTTTTTCTTGACTTATTCCCATTTTTCCCATTGGGTAGGAATACAAACCATAAGGATAAGTGGCTTTTTATGAAAAAAGAATGAGAAAATATGAAACACGAGACAAGGACAAGTTGTAAGCCCACAAAGTAAAGATAGCAACTATTCCATAACCTCGAAGCTATGCGTAATGCGCAAGCTGAGGCTGATTCTGAAACGTTTGGCTTCCTCAAGTGACTACTACTACTGTTTTGGCTCCCTTAAGATGATTTACAAAAATGGGGCCATCAAGAGAGATTGCATTTGTTTTGTTTATTTTAATAAGAACAACATTGAACAATATGAAGGCAGTAGTCAAGGTACAGGTTCAGGGCTGTACAAATGGACTTGGGGCAGCAACAGAAAAGTTTCTTTTTAAGTAGCTGATGACTGATGACAAAGACTTGTGGGTGATTACTTTTACCTTCTTTCTCTGGTTCCGGTCTTTCTTGTTTTTTTACTATGTAAATAAATTGAAAGTAAAAATATTTGTTTTAAAAAAGGTAATGGAAAACGTAATAAACAACTACTGGAACTTAATAATATGTAAGTGGATATTTATAAGGAAAAACATTTTTGAATGCTAGGTCGGTTCAACTTCAACTCCAGATTGTGAGAAATGTTTTGGGCTTTTGCTTTTACTGTGTGTTTGTGTGTATACAGAACAACAAGACTTACAGGACCAGCGTAGGGAGTAAAAGATGCAAATGGTAATTAACGAAGCGTACATAAAATTTAGATGGATGAAAACAATAATGCAGTTTTTTCTTTGGTATAAGAGAGAGAGAGAGGAAGAATGAAAATAAGGAAAAAGATGATGGTTGATTAAAATACAGTCAAGTCGTTTCGCCCTGATCCTTTTTATGTAGAAAGTAAAACAGTTTGTGTAAATCCAAGCAGTAAATAAAGTTTGTGGGTAATCTTTTGTATGTTCAAAGCGTCTCCATTCTACATTTGTTAGATTTATCATGCGGGTTATAGCTTCCAAGTAATGTTTTCCCTCCGCCACACTCCCTAGCCCAACCAAGGCTCCTCTCTTGTATTGAATTATATTCATTTGGTTTCCCTTTTGGGATACTCTGTCGACAACAAGGATGGAGAAGCATCTGTAGAAGCAAAATGTCCAAACATTCACCGCTGACTTGCGGTAACGAGACCTAATGCATATCCAAAATCGCATGGGACAAAACCGTGTGAACAACATGAAGTTTTGATCAAACGCCTCAACTGACGTGGTATTGGACAAGCCCCCCCCGTTTGCCGTTGACTGTGCTAATGCGCGTCCACAAAAAATTATTTTAATATAGACCAGGCCAAACGCATTCGGCAAAAAGCAGCAACGTGCTATAACCTACATACCCGTTCCATAGATTACCTCACGGGGCTCACAACTTTGTCAATTAAATGAATTTAGTTCAATCGTAGATGCCTTGGTGCCTAATTGTTTACTTTGGTTTTATAGCTTACGGAAAAAAAGTTTTTTTATTTGTATTTTGATTGATAACCAAAGGGCCTCAATTTTCCAGGAGCAGCAAGAGCAGCAGCTTTATATTCCTTATGAATTTCCACATGTATTGTCCTCATGCGATTTAATTTCCACACTTCTTTGTCCCTGCAATATGTTCTCACGCGATGTCCTTGCGCGACTTTATTTACGCGAGTTTGTCCCAAGCGAGTTAGGTTACGCGATTCTGTAAACGAATCCCGTCTTTTCGCCGTTTTCGCCACACAGAGTGAGACTGAGCTAAGAGCTTCTCTTCTCCAAGTTGAGGTAGAAAGAGCTCAAAGCACCATGCCTAGTTGATTTTAAACGCTACTTCATTCCAATTCGAGATACAAATATACAAGAATGTAGTGGAGTATATACTAAAAGATTGTGTGTTGGGGTTTCGCGTATGCAGAACACGCGTGCAGCAGTTCCATTATTTCATACCGACAAAAACTACCAGGCAGTACAGGAGTTGTCCTTCCTTTTTCTGCTCTGCTGTAGATTGCAGAATAATGCGAGTGCAGCTTAGCCATTGGTATCAGTTTGCACGCACAACTCAGAAGTGTATTGTGTTATAGTTAGATTGTAGAGTAGTTGAGCCATGCTTTACGTCTGTATATGAAGATATTAAATGGCGGCAGATGGCCGTGAAATCATTTAAGACATTATAGTTGGGTCTGTACGGCAGAGGAGAGAAAGCAGATATGAAGAACAAACATGAACTCAGTCTCTCGCCCAGCAACTCGCTTTCTCCTACCTTCCTCTCGAAGCTACTAAATAGACGTGTATATGCACGCCAGACTTAACCGGCCTTTTAGCTCATCTTACGATTAGCCAACTTCCTCCTTTCCACCTACATTCACATCCAACTTCATCATATTGCACTGCTGTGGACGGTGGCTGTTACTCCCTTTTCGTTCAGCCGCACTTTCCTCACTGGTCGGGCGGAGGATGAAATAGGATAGAATGGGGATATAAAGAAACCACGCAATCTTATGTACTTCCCTTTTCTGTCAGGTTTGGTCACCAGTAATTCATTGAAGGGGCTGTGCAGAAAATAGGGAAAGCAGTTGTTCAGTCTACTGTTGGGAGAAGTCTTGAGAGAAATAATTTAACCATAAGTGCAGAGCTTGAGTTCATCTTGGCGTGAGGATGAAACTACGTGTACATAGTTCCTTAGTTCTTAATACTTCTATTAAGTTAGTTTTACCTTTACCTAGACAAGGCAAACACGACGAATGTAAAGCCCAAACGAAAAGTACCATACTTTTAACTTTTAAACATTGTTGTAGGTACATTGTAAAGTAATGTATTATGTATTAAATGACTCAGAAATAAAGCAAACCCCAAACTGATTGGTAAAATTTCTTTTAAAATTAACTCATTGATACGAATTAAAATTTGCAGTCGAAAAAGTAAAATTGTCTAGCGTAAATAAGGCCTTTTTTAAAAAAGTAAACAAACCCGTGGTATTGAAACTAACCTTCAAAAGAAGTGAGCCAACACATTTTTAAATCATAAATGTGTAGCATATACCCTTAAAAGCTTCTACACATCTTCAGTATACTGATATACAGATTATCATAAATGAACTGATTAAAAATTGGTTCAAACATTATATATACTTACCTACACGCACTGCTGCAAATTGAATCAGCTATTGAAATGTTGTTTTATTTCTTTTTTCATGCTTACGGAAAATGATGGACACAAAATATCAGGTATGTGCAATTTTTGCAACTATTTTTCCCTTTGAAAAAGTTCTGTTGGTAGTGTTAACAATTATTCTGGAAGTAGCAGGTAAGATCTAAGGTAACTCATGTTACGGTTTGTATCTACCCTACCGCTTTGATTTTCAGTTTGAAATGTAACAGTTTTAGGGTATGGACTCCATTGTGACAGACTATACTACTAATACAACGCATACTGTATGAAATTAAATTAAACTAAAATAATATTTCCTTGAGAGAGAAAGTAAGCTTTCACATCTAGAAGTAACGTGAGAAAGCATTGTTAGTAAGAAAGATATTTAGGAATATCTGGCTTTGGGCTAGGTGGGATGTTGTAATCTTACTCAATTTGAGTTCAAATTATTTGTGTGGAAGCTACGAACATCTCTACGAGCAAGACTATGCTCATATTCAAATTTCTTGGTACGCTCCCCGCTTGGAGTTAGTGTGTGGTTGATTGCAGTGATGAAGCTTGAAAGAGAAACTGTGTTAGAAAGGTGTGCGCTGGAAATGTGCGAGGGAGATGAGGATGGAGAAGAAGCAGGAGAAACATGAAAGCAAAATGGAGAAAACAAATGTTCAAATGAACGCTTGGTTTTTGTGCCTGCCTGTCTGGCAAGTGTGTATGTCTGTGAGTCTGTTCATGTCTATATATCCATGGGTGTGTGTGGTTTGACGAGTTGCATGGTGTGCGTTTTGAACCAGTAAGAGATGAAAGAGGAAGCCGCATTGGTGAAGTTATTACTTGACTAGTTTTTCCCACTCCAATTCCATTCTCATCATTTTTCCAGTGCAACTATCATCATCAGACTATATTTCTTGTATTACTGCAGGTTCCACTTGTTCGTCCACGCCACTGTCTGTATTTTCACTCCGACTACAGACCTACACTTTCTCCAGCTTTCTCCCATCTTCTCCGTCTGCATTCTCCTTATAACAGCGTTGATTTTGATCCTATCGCATACTCATAACTCCCCATGTTCATCCACTTTGTCTGTATTTGTGAGAGAGATTGCTTATAGTACAGCTGCAGAAGATGCGAGATGAGAGTTCTCGTGCTCCAATCGCCTACGCACCTTTCTTCAATATAATTAATTACTCTAGCAAATGGTAAAGTAAAATGCTTAATACGGAAAAGTGAAAGTGTTTGTTGGAGAGAGGATACATACACTCTATATCACTGAATGTTATAATTATAGTGAACGAGTAGAACTGATTGCGCACATACATGCACACCTCCAGCATTGCATGAGTATATTATGCAAAAGTCTCGAAGAAACGGAAAGCGGACATGTGAAATTTTGGTAAGAAGGCGGAAGGGGAAATAGAAATGAAACTCAAGCGGAGTCTTTGAGAATAACTTTATTTGAATTATATAAACATTTGGAAATTCAGCCCCAAGCATTAGCTTTTAATTATTTCTTTCTCAGTGTATTTTTCTGGACATGTACCTACTCCTTATTAGTACTAGAGAAAGAGAATGAAATCATTTTATTTTCTCATAATAATGTAATTGCGTTTGTCAAATACCAGGGGAAACTCTCTTGCATATTTATTTAGAAGGTAGTAAACTGGCTGTAGCAATAGTTTTGGCTAGCCAATTAATTACAAATATTTCATACATAATGAAAATGTACTACAGAGCAAGAAAAAGTTGCACACAACTACCACAAAGCTTAACTTGTGCTCTGTGTCTACTACTGACTAGACTACGAACATTCAATAAAGTAGTAATTCAATTACACTTTCGAATGCGTCTTTTTCGACAAGTTTCTGCACGATCGAATCGTTGGATCTCCAAGAGTCATGCTTAGTATGATTTTTATTACAACTGATTTTCATTCACAACCATTATTTGTTGTTTTGATATGCCACGCGTTAGTAGCATACAGAATTAAAATTCTTTAACTAAATAAAATGAAAAGGTCATGTACTCAATTCATTACAAAGATATTCATCATAAGTAGGGAGAGGATGCCAGTGGCTATAGAAAGTAGAAAGGTCTTCAAAAAACCGTAAATCGTTGGAAATGGTGAAGGTTTTCTAACGTATGGATTTGCTTCATACAGCACTGCAAAATTTAAAGGATCTTACTCAATAGGTATTTCTTTAATGAATTCAATTTTTATTTTACTTCTTGCTCTCAGCACCCAACTACAGAGCGTAAGTTTTGCGTATACTACTGAATCAAAAAGCAAAACATACGTATATATCATACCTTAATCGTCCTGGAGAAGTGAATCGGGTATTTACTGAAATAGGTACAATTTGAGAAATTGAAGGCTTATAATTTTAGTAGCAATTCCAATTGATGGGGTGCATGAACATGAAAATTTCCACCTAATTTGACTAGTAAAAAATATGTCTCGGATTCTTAAACGAAATTACTTGTACTATGCGAAAGGTTCTCCCATTAGTAAGTTTACCAATACTGGAGCTCTTAATCAATTTTAGCTGAGCGACCACAAAAAAACACCACCTCCCTCCACACCTCGTCCCCCTTTCCTCCAACTCTTCTTCCTTCCTAGTTAAATTTTTCATCCAAGTCTTTTACAACCATTTACTCCTTCTTTATTTTTATTACTAAATAGCTGTAAATTTTTATCACTTATGTTTGCCATTTTTACCAGGACGAGTAACCGTTTTAATACCCAGATAAAACTAAGATGAAGGTATTGATATGTTTTTTCAAGATTACGCCATCACTCGTGTACTCAAGTGTACTTTTTCCGCACCAAAGCCGGGAACCCTCACAGGCCGTAGTGCTTGCATTATAATACGGATATACGTCTGTACGTAAATATTAGAAATTGGTAGAAAACGGAATGAAATTTAATGGATAGTGAATAGTCGAAGGTACGTAAAGAAGCCCACTCAGTCGTGAATAGGAAAACAACCATCCCAAAAAACATGCGAAGCAGAAACATTAATACCTGTGCAAAGAGCGAAGGAAGGAGAGAGGATGGTTCTCGATGTAGTAAATACTTGGAGGAAATGGTTATCTAAGAAATAACATTATTATGTTCGACACAGTTTCAGTTACAGTACGAGTACAGTCTGTCTAGTAAGTTTAAGGTTCAACAGCATTGAAGTTTTCAATAGAAAGTATCCATCCACTTTGTTTAGAGTGCTAGGATTTTTAGTTGAACTTGAAAGAAACGCTATAATCATGGAGAGTCAGAGACCTACACTTATGACTCGGAGACAGAGAATGAAAGCATTTCATGATTGGATTAGTAGAAGGTAAAAAAGTAAATGTACTTGCTCCAAAGTACAGACACATGCAGCTGTAATGAACTTTCATAAATTCAAACTCAACGCAAAACATCTACAAGTACTGGTCTATTATTTATGAAAGAAAGATGTCCCATTACACGATTTTTGTTTTGTGCCATTACTAAGCATTAAATGTGAATAAGAGAGTCTGAAGCCTAGCTGGACGAATCAATAATACTTGTTTGAAAGTCGCATTTGTCTTTGAAGAGAAGACGGACGTGGAGCGGCTACCGCAGTATACAGTAGTAAAGTCATTCGTGAGTATACCAAGTAGTGGGCAGTGTGTGAAAGGAACCACTTGAAAATAGTGCTGAGTCGGCAGCCTCGAAAATGTTGTACGTAGTTTTTTGGAAGTGAAAGTCGTGGAACATCTGAGTTGGACCCGACTGGATGAGAAGAGAAAGCTTTCTCTAAAACCCAGTCTTCACACTTTATCTTGTAGGTAACTCTCTATTTTGGTTCGTGGATGTGAGTGTCCGTACTGAGTAGTCTCCAAGTTTAGCTATGCACCTCGCACGGGAAAGGGGAAGCAGATGGAATGAGTGAAGCGTGACTTCCACGTGCTTTTCCTCAACCCAACTCCAAGCTGTATAGATTTTCTCTTTGTGCTCGTCCCGTGTTTGGCCTACATGTCAATTGGTAGGCTTCCTCATCTCTAGTGCATATGGACATCTGCATCTGCTAAATGTATTATAAAAAACAAATGTAGATACTCATATTGAACTGCTGGGTTGTACTTTAAAAAGTCGTGAAAGTTCTATTGAATAGACTCGCTGTCAAGCTCCACCATAGATGCACATGAAATATTGGAGTGTGGAGTAAACAGTGAGCAAAGTAAGTAGCCGGCTGCAGAATCGGAAGTTGAAGTTGCATAAGGTGATCCCTCGCTTGTCTCCCATCCCTTCCACTACATCAACTGAAATAACGGCTGGCTGAATGGGAAACATTACGATTATCGAAACATTCATGGCTTTTATGGAATCTATTTGGTCTGTCTTCAAAGCAAGTAGAAAGTTATTGAATCTATTATATAAAAGTTCCCTCTATCCTTTGACCCGAAAATCTACAATCCAGTTCAGTGCCATTGCATTTTCCAATTCCTCAATCTCCAGCCCACAATTCAAAGTGTACAAAGCTGTGGGGAAGTCAAAACTTACACTGAATGCAATGAAAGTGAATTGAACAGAAAGCAGGAATAGACACAACATTCCCTCTCAGTGTTTAGAACAGGGAAATAATATTTTAAATCAGAAGCAGTGTATGTTGTTTTCCACTTTTTTAAACTACTACACATGATGCTACATGCACTCGTCGTCTGTTGAACTTTTTCAGATGAATGTAGTGTATAAAAAACTGTCTTCTTTTTTCTTTTTATTTATGTACATAAACCGCCAAGTTGGAAAAAATTCCATTTCCACTCCCATGTTCATGTCCATTTTCATTTCAATTCAATGTGCCTACCAAGCTTTAGCTTCACAAGGAAGGACACGAAAGCTACTTAAATATTATTCTTACTGACATCATGGAAGATGAGTAAATTATATTAGTATGACATGGGCTGACTTTGTTTTATAGAGTTGGCCAAGTCAAATAAACTGCTACTGGATGCACAAAACTCCGTACGTTTACGTGAACGTTCTTTCCGGATATATCTATAGTGAGCTCTCGATTACTCAAAACCAAAAATATGTAAGGTGCAAATAAAATATAAAATAGTACGCCTCATAGCTGTATGCTAAGACAACGGCATTTGAGTCAAGGTTGGATCGAGATGCGGATCTCGATATTACTTCAGCTTACTTATCGTTAGTAGTGTTCACCATGAAAACGTACTTTCTCTTTTTTGTATCAATTCGTAGAAATTTTGAGATGTTGCAAGAAGACGTTTCCCATCCACACGTCTAAACCTATAAAACTCCTCTGAAATGTTCACTGCTCACAGCTTATCCATATCTCCAAACTATCACCATAATACCTTACATATACCTTTCCCTAATACTTTCACTCACACCTACTATAATAATACACGTCTATCTCTGGGGCTACAGGAATAAGATTATGCTTGGGAAGACGAAGAAAGACTTGCTGTAGAAGCGTCTTCAACAATTGCCAAAGTTTACAATGGCCCCAGCCAAAGAATTTGTAAGCTGTATTTCAAACATTAACGCACATTTTCAAAGCTAAAAAACACCCCATTGTTTTACTGACACATTGTTAAATACACTTTTAATATTGATAATTTGTGTAAAATAATAATTGATTTTTATTCCAGTTTTGGAAAATGGTCAATTTCAAATTGAAAATTCAATAATGCTTTAAAAATAAAGTTTTTAGAATGTTTGTCAAATTAAAATGACACCAAATTAAGTATTTTGGCACTAGCAACTTGTTTAGTTTTATGTTTCCATTTGGCGGTGGCTATTGCAACCTCGGATTTGCCAGATTTAAAAATACTTGCAAAAAATAAAAAAAATTATGCCTACACACGCCCCTGGTTGCTGGAAGGCTGTCTGCCTGCAACATGGGAAAGGGAATGGTCTAGCAAAGCCAAGGCTGAGGCTTAAGTTTGAAGCTAACCCTAAGGTAGGTAGATGAGATCGCTCAAGGAAAGAAGCGCTGGGCTGAAACATAAATTCTATGTCATCCCCAGGCAGCCACAGATGAAGATACATGTGATTTCGACGCGGAGTCATCTCTTGTCATCTAATATGTGCTAGTCAATTGATGATCACATGATCCCATTTCATACACTCCTTTCGCCTTCTTTTCTCCCAGCCAACTAAACCACACAGCCAGACCATCCGTCGTAAAACTCAACGCCTCACACTTACTATTTCCTATATTACTCACACCACACCACACCATTTCATTGCACCAGCTACGTCCATGAATAGATGCACATGCAAGGGGAATGTGTATAAGAGAAAACACATATCTCATGAAAAATAAAGATAGCAGTGAGAGGGGAGTATTCAAGCAGATAAGTGAGGGAAAACTAACATGAGAATCTGCGTTGCTACAGAGGCTTGGGCCGTGACTATGGAGCTCTCTATACTAATCCCAGGAAGAAACCACAAGGTATCAAACTCTTAGGCTTTCTGTCCTGCAGTTCTACACCAAAGTATGAGTAGTATTAGAAGAGCCAGTGAGGAGCCCCAAGAAGCGTAGCGTATGCATCCGGTAAAGTTATTGGGATCCTCTTGAAACTATGAATTGAAGCTTCAATTCCATTCCAATGGTGCTTGGTGTGTTTGTGTGGAAAATATCAACCTTATAGGAAAAAATGACTTTAAAACGTCTCTCTTTCCTCTTTCTATTTGACTCTCACGATGAGACTTTCTCCTTCTGGCTGGCTTTTTCACGGTCGGTGTCTAGTTGGCTGAAGGGAAAGGAAGGAAGGAAGGAATGAGTTTGAGGCACTGGAGACGGATGTGGAAGGTGAAAGTGGGAGAAAGCGAGAGAGAGAGAGTGGAAAGGTACGGAGAGTTAAGAGTAAGAGAAGTGAAATTGTGAAGGAAACACTGTACTGTTGGAAAGGAAATTCCTGGTCATTGACAGACCATGAACTTTTCCCATTGCTTTCTTGCCAGTCAACAAGCTACTGAGTCAGTAAATTCATATCGAATTCCTGAACATGTACACAAGCGCTCTTATCTTCTTAACAAGACTCACGTCGATTTCCTCTCAATATTCTAAAACTTGAACCAATAACTAGGTTTTCCCCTTTTATTTATTACGCGTATAGAGCACTACCACGATTGGTGTATATATACAGTGCAGTGTAGTGTGGGTATTGGTATCACTCTACCCCTTCGCATTTAGGCTCAAGCCTGCAAATAGGTGCATCTATTTACATAAATACGTTATATTTTATTGGTTATCTCTACAGAGCTTACAGGTATTGTGCATTTCTCTCTATGTCTACTATATAAAAGCATAAAATATAAGAGGATACTGTAGAAGGATGAGAAAAACTTTATAACTTGTCAAAACTTGTCTGCCGTTTCCTATTTTTAAACTACATAATAAGCTAATAAATTTGAATCTATATCATTTTGTCCCCGCATTTTTGTACCTCCCACTTTTAACCCACACTTTTGTCCATTCCACTTTTACCCCGCATTTTTTACCTCGGACTTTTTATCTCCATGCATTTTTTATTCCGAAATTTTTGGCTCTGTACAATGTTTGTCCCAGCAGTTACAACCTAATGCATGTTTTACCCTCTTAACTTGCCCCTCTACATTTTTTACTATACTTTTATCACATAATTTATACTTGTAATTGCATAGCTACAATTATTTTTACATAGCTGTACTAATACGCCTAAATGTAATTCAAATAGATATGGTAAATTTGGAAAGTTACTGACGTTATGACCAACTACATAATATTATATATAAATAATTGTTTAAATAAATGGAAATATTATTTTATTGTTTCCTTGTTTAATTCAAAGATGTTATAATTTGTCTAATGAACGATGGCTGACTTTAATCTTATAACTAGTGAAAATCTGTTAGACTAACAATTCAGTGGAATAGGAAAATGACCACTAGATGCGTTCAGTGAATGAACGAGATAACACTGAAAAATATTGTACTATGAAAGTAGCCAAATGCAGTGTATTGTAATTTTGATGAAAATTGTTCAATTTGACTACTTAATGAAAACCACGTTTTGAGTATCTTTATAAATAAGCTTAACGCATTCTCATTATATACAAAAATCGCTAATTGGCAGAGCCAAGCATTTTTGAAAACTAGGTTTTTAATAAAACAGAGCTAGCTGTTCTAAGGTACCTATATAAGGTAGGTATGTTGTGTTACAACTCTAATGTAAAACTGAGCTGAAGAATACATCAACTATGCATATTAGCATAGGTATTTTATGAGTTTGGAATTAGTAAGACTTATTAACATTAAAATATATTATTTGACTAATTTTATTCTTTCAAATGAGTCACTATGCCTAGGAGTCTACACAGTTGAAACATTATAACTAATGAACTTTAAGCTATCCAAAGTTTCTAGCTGGTTATCAAAATCCAAGACAGCATATTTTAACTTAGTAGCAGCAGTCGCATACTTTTTTTTTGAATCCTTGAATTGATTCCCAGGATTAAAGTATAAAATATCTTTTCCAGGGGCTAGTGCTGGAGCTTTAAACTTTCTATAATAGACCAAATAAATGGAATTAAACTGCAAAACATATTAAAAGGATCATTATCCTCTTCAAAAATATTATTTGCCTTTCCCCAATAATGTTTTACAGCAGTGCAGTGTAGTTCAGTGCTAAACCCCGGCCACTGCCAATTGTTACAGCCATATCGACCAATCCAATACTATTGAAGTAGCCTAGTAGAGGTTGACTGGCCTAAGTTGATTGCTCGTAAAATAACTCGGTTCCACTAACGCATCGTAATATTCCAAAACCTCGGGGTGAATATGTCGGGGGACAAAAATGCTCGCGGTAAATGTAGCCAACGACAAAAATGCTGACGGTAAAGGTGGCCGGGGACAAAAATGCTGGCGGTAAAGGTGGCCAGCGACAAAAATGCTGACGGTAAAGGTGGCCAGGGACAAAAATGCTGGGGGTAAAGGTGGCCGGAGACAAAAATGCGAGGCCAAAGTTGGAGGGACAAAATGGTGGGGACAAGTGATGGAATACCAATAAAAGATATGTGCTTTACTTCCTTTCGAAATTCAACCAGTAAGGAAACCAACATACAGCTGTTATGTACTTCACATACAAAAAGGATGATGTATACGGGAACCTTTCCTCATATCACTTCCCAAAATCGTTCCGTAAACGTATAACTGAGTTTCAGCAGAACTGATAGTACTAACACATGATTGACAGTTTTCTCTGCTTACAGTGGGTGAGCCTCTCGTAGTCTTTGTACATATCGTGAGTGTAACTGCAAAGTGGCCTAAGTCCAGTACTTTCTTAACTGCAAACTGGCCGGTGTCCACACAAATCTTAACTGCAAGGTGGCCGGAGTCCATTCACATTGTGGTAAGGGTTCCACATAACCTTTGCCTTCTCCCCTCTCCTCAGCCCAAACCAGCTAACGCGCGCAATCACCTAACAACACATTTTATAGAGAATTTCATTGCAAATCTAGCCAAGTAATCAGTTTTACGTTTGGTTGATAAATAAAAACGTTATGAACAAAAAGCTAAGACACTGTAAATAGCAAAAACCGACTTTGTCTCAGTTTTTCGTCCATAACATTTTTATT
>JAQFZC010002920.1:0-20806 GCA_034695205.1 Dicyrtoma fusca
GTCTACCATTTGTCCTGTCTACCTTTGGTCCTGTCTACCATTCGTCCTGTCTATCATTGGTCCTGTCGATCATTTGTTTGTCGACCAGGCATCCTGTCTACCAGGTAACCGTGTACCGTTTGAATCATTCAACGTATCTTCCAGATTTTAAATTTTTGTAGTTTGCAGCCTTTTAACAATTGTTCAGTAAATCGATGCTCAGTTTGTGATAAAATAAATTTTTTTGCTGCGTCATTGCAATTACTTATGTCAAATAAGTAATTATTTATAATTGCATCTAATTAAACGAACGTTTACCTAAATTAGGTTTGAAAAGTCTCTTAAAGCTCACAAGCTCTAAAGGTCTCGCTTAAGAAAGTCCAATTTTAATCTATTATCCAAAATCTGCAAGAGTTTTTTAAAAATATCCTGTAAATCTACGACCTAAGATTACTACATACGTACTCCACCTTTTGTTGTAATCAGAATATATTTAGTATCCGGATGTGAGTCATAATTCACTAAAATGTTGAGCAAAAACGCGTTGGCTTTCATTGTTGGAGTAGTAAGGACAGGACATTTTGTCGGCTCAATTCCCCACGGTTGGGATTCAAAGATGGGTCAAGTAACATTTGTGAAGAGCACCAGACGTCATATTATGTGGGCAATTCACAACATCATTTACAACGTCTACTTGATCTTTGTCCTCTGCCGTTGGATTCAATTGGCTTTCATTAAAGAGACGCCCACGTCAGCCACGGCCCTCGGAACTCTGTACGTCTTCTGCTCGTACTCCGCTGTACCTGCCATTCAGTGGAGCATATTTCAACATTACGGACAGTATCACATATGGATTAATGATTTCATAGACTATGCCCGGTCGTACCAAAGTAACTAAATTACATGTTTATTATGTTTTCGTTTAATTTATGAACGTTTCAATAGCAGAAGACAGCGAGAGCATTGCCATTATATAACCAGTTTGTTTGTTCGTTTGATCGCAGGAGCACAAGGGAAAGCGTTTCCAACTGAAAATGGGGAAACTTTCAAAAACAATAATAATCTAAAGGACTGTGCCAAGATGATGCGGACAACACTCATAACGGCTGCCACCGTATTTTTGTTGGACACCTTGTCTTGCATTGCTGGACCAACGACGCCTTTCTTCATAACTTCCTTGTTACCGAATGCTGGGTCCATGAGAATCTGGGAATTGGCCCCGTTTGTGATGTTTCACATTTACATTTGGGTCCACCAATGGGCTACCATATGCTTCTTTCTTATAACGATTGCTGGACATCTTTCGAGTATTACAAATATTATGAAAACCATGAGGCAAGTTTAAGAGTTTGAATAAAAGAAATTATTCAAATATTTTAGTTTCGTTGAATAGAACAGTGCACTATTGTATTTAAAAAATAGAAAAACGTATATAACGTTCATTGTTTCTATTGTCATTGCTAGTTGTGGGTTTCCAAATAAGATGGATTGCGCAAATCGAGTGGAAAACGAACATGCTGAGCTGTTTTTTGCAGAATTTCGTCAACTGGACGTTCTTCAAGGTCACACAAACAGCATCTGGAGCACTACTATTGTTTTGTTTGAGTTGACGGCCATTAGTGGGAGTTGTTTGGGATATTATGGGTCCGTCAGAGCGGAGGGTTCGAGAGCAATTCAGCAGGGCGCTGTAGCATTCTTTATCACTTTCGTACTGGTCAATTACTGGAGAATGATGGGGGTGGTCTACGAAGTCTTTTCGGATGTTTTATCCACATGGAAGATAATGAGTAGGCTCCCATGGTTTAAAAGATTTCTCAAGTCAGCAAGACCTATACGAGTTCTCATAGGTGGCTTTTTCTATGCTGATCGGGGAATTAAGTTGACCATCGTGTCCATCATTTTGGACAAAACAAGTACTTTATTACTTACCTCATAATGCATTCAATGAAACCGTTCTTCAGTTTGTTCAATATATCGGATATTCACTCCTTTTGTCATCCTGGGAACCTAAGAATCCAACAAATACCCAATTTTCTAATCAGCACTGGATGTCAACTCTAAAATTACTAGGTACGTGTAAAAATTGTGCAAGGAAAACTAATGCTTTGGATATTTGTGATTTTACTGAGTCGATATCCAGCCGTACTCTGTTGGTGGCGGGCCTCAGTCCCGCCATTCCAACTGCAAGACTAGTCTTCACTGCCACTATTGAAGACCAGTGCTGCCTCAGCGTACGTTACAAATACGACAGACACGCTCTCACTCTCACATTCACATTGAGTATCATGCTCCACACTTTCTGTATTCGTCTCTTTCCTCTTCAGAAGGAGACCACACTTTGACTAGTACACTAGTAATAAATATTCGGCCACAAACTCTGATTTGCCAAGCCTGAACTTACGTTCATTTTATTCCAGCATATTAGCTGAAGCTGCTTAGGAAAAGTTTCGAAAATAATTTTTTCCCGGTCGTAGGATAAATTGTCATAGTAGTTTTATTTAGTTTGGTTTGGAGAGCTGAGGTGTGGAATGTTCTTAACTCAAACCATTAGTTACTTAACCTAGCCTGCCTGTATCGTAGTTAACTAATACCATTTAAAATTATTTGAAGCTTTTAAATTCGCCCATCGGCTAGAGTGCTAGACGGAGTACAACGTGCAACGGTGCAGGATGGTTTACGTCAAATTACTGCGAAAATCGTGAAGCTCAAATTAACCAATAGAAACAATCCTACGTGCTACTTAAGGCCGGTTGAGTTTAGTCGGACTAGACTAGCGGACTGGGCTAGACTTTTCAGATTTTTTGGCCTGTTTGAGTAGACTAGACTAGCCAATGGTAAAAAAAATCGTGAATAGATTTGACTAGACTAGACTAGCCGGTGCTTCAAAAAAGTGCTTCAAATTTAAACTTGTCTCATAGTGAACCGTCGAATGATTCACAATTATTAATATTTGTTACACAATTGTTTAGTCATGTTAGCCAGTAGTACTAAATCCTATCTTGTAGACTAAACAAGTACATATTTTGATTGCGTTTTATAAGCAAATTGTAACAGAAGGTCGTTCTGCGGATCAAGATTACGTGTTATAAAAATGTTTAATTCAATTTCAATGGAATTCATAAATACAGTCTCTGTCGGTTCAAACACGACTAACCAACAATTGCTATCACCAGACCGTGAGGCACGCATTCCTAAAATGTTGAGTAAAAACTCCCTGCGTTTCATAATAAAAGCATTATAGTGGTAGAATTATGTTGGATCAACTCCCTACGGATTACAAATATCATGAAAACCATGAGGCAGGTTTAACGATTTGATTAATAGAAAACTTTAGTTTTTAATTTAGAAGGTCAAGTAGATCAATTGCATTGAAAAAATGGTTCAAAAATGGTTTAGTATTTGTATTTTCCTTTCTAGATCCTACATCCTGTCAGTCATTTTTGAGAAAACAACTTCTTTACTACTCAGCTCGTAATTTATTTTTCAAAGTTCTCGCCTCGTTATATGTTCGTTGTCTCTTTCAACTATTATTCGTAATTTAGCTAATACCAGCTGAAACAGTATTAAAACATGTATGTACATAAATAAGCTTCGCCCCTTTTGCACGAGTAACACTGGAGTTACATCTCGTTAATAATACAAATTAAAATTATGTCTTAAGTTATACATATACTTGACTGAACCGGTCAATGAAGGAACTTTATTCCCAATGGTACATAATTCAATCGACGTATTCTCAAAAAAATAGAAGCACGCAAATTCCTCTCGGAACTTTAAAGTTTTTTGAGTAATAGAACATCTTGCCATTAGCATTGGCTTGTTTTAATCGTAAGTAATGTACTATAGTGTAAGTTTTTTAAGCTTGCTTAGGTACTTTATTTAAGTGGATTCATGCGTTCTGCCTTGGAGCTTTCATTGCATGTTTTGTTTGTTGAAATGTACACGCAGTCCAGTAGTACATTTCGTACTCGTACAAACAGAAGGAAATTTTGCCATAAAAATGTCAGCACTACTATCAACAAAAATGTTTGTTTGTTTTTTCGTACTATTAATTCCTGCATTTGCGTCTGCTGCCTTTATCGATTCTAAATCAGATTTACAAAAGAAACCCAAAATCACTATACAAGCGACGAAAATTCGCCTCGAAAACAACCCTGCTACACTAGATCTGAGTTTCTTTACAAAGCCATATGCAAACTGCTACTTGATCTTTGGATACTTCAGAGAATTTATTACAACTAGTGGTTCTAAATACGTTGTTAAATTCCCAGAAAATGAGCCTATTGCAATAGCAGACTTGCGTAATCGTCATTACATTCCGTGGTGTACTATGGACATGGTGAAGCATATCAAGTGTCTTACAATGTTTTTCACCTTTTCTTTGAAGTCAAAAATACGATCGTCGACGCCCTACGAAGAAAGGTACAAGAACCAGAATAAGTTTGTGGATTCACTACAGAATCGATACAAGCGTATGCTAGACATACAAAAAAATGTCATAATTTTTACCCCAACGCATTATCATTTCAGGGATTCTCGAACTGTCCAGCATGTGCTACCTATTGCAAGAATATATTTTTTACTCCCAGATTCACCACTGCAGTCAGATAGACATTCGTCCGATACAAATCTGGTACGAATTACCTCCGGAATTTACAATTGTCAACACTGTTTTAATGACCGACTGCCCATTTTGGACAAATTAAGAGATCAGGAGCATATCCTAATCGAGGAACCCACCCACAAGTTTCGGTGCTATTCAAGCAGTTGCCATAAAGAAATGGTGAGCATACACACAGAGTATAGTAAACACGTTTTTTGGGTAATCGATGTCAAAACACCATTTCTTCGCAAGGATTATTATGAGTTATACCTTGAGGGAGAAAAACACAATAAATATTTTGATCCTCCTTCTGCTCGAGGTAAAACTATGATAAAAGTTGAAGATTACGTCATTCGCTTCTTTCTTCAACCAATAAATACCACACTATCTCGAAAGCTAGTGGATCATTGGAAACAACCCAGCTATTACCACTGGGTTAGTTGGCTTGCCTTTAACCCGATAATTACAAATTCTCTGGGCCTTGAGAGCGCGCAGAATAAATACCACGCAGAAAAACTTTACGAGCGGGAAATTAAATTTAAATTTATAACTTCGGACCAAGCTTATGTCGGACACAACAAAAATTCTTTCTACATTTATCTCACACCTTTCTCACAAAATGTCTGGAATTTTTTAACCATCGTCGTAGCATTTAGTTCGATGTTCCTTGGCGCTGTTGTATGGAGTTTGAAACAGAAAAAACAACTATCTCTGACATTTAAATCAGTAATTCTGTCTGTGTTTGAGATTTTCCAAATATTTGTCGAACAACCTAATAACGCGGAAACGTTTGGAGCAACCCTTGGAAACAACAGTGAGGGTAGAACTGTTTCATTAGCAGTAGCCTTAAAATCATGGACGATTATTTTCCCTTGTTGGGTAATTGCTGGACATTTCCTCGTGAATTACTACAAAGCAGCGTTTAGTTCGGATAAACTCTTTGCAAGTCCTGTTGAAACTAATTGGACTACGATGGCAAGTCTCGCCGATGCAGATTTTACTTTCGTGGTTCCAGCTCAAAGTGAAGCCTACGAAAAGGCATCGGCTTGCTACGATTACGTTTTCAGAAAAGAAAAGTCTCCGCTTTCTATTACTGAAAGTGCCCATCTCATGGACTTTCCCAATCACGAAGTTAATATTTTTCAAGATACATTCGTGCCCATAATGCATTTAAGCGAAATTAAGTATGACATAATTTTTCCGGTAGAACAGCCATTTTTACAGGAAGTTGCTGGGTACGTCGAAACTTGGAACAGCCAGTTGTACTCGGATCCAAACTTTTTCACCTTCGAATACGCATTGTACATTCGTGGATTGAAAAAGATTACTGATGAAGGATTGGCCAGTTTAATCAAAAAGGTTGTGGGAAAAAAGATTCCTATTGATATTTTACGTAAAAATAAGTTCTTGTACGGAGGGAGGCTCTTTTGCAAGGAATCTTTTAGCGATATCGTTCGTCTGTATTTGACCCAGCCGAAAACTGCGATGATTGTGCCACAGGATGACCTACACAAACATTGGCGTCGCGTTCAGAGAGTTGCAGAAAACAATCAATTAGAAACAAAATATGGAACAAATTGGGGCACAGATGATTACTTCCTTCAACACTCTGCTGGCTGGGCTTTCATTCCGTGGGACACCGATCATCAATATGAAATCAATCGAGTCAAAACACTCTTCAGCTCGGGAATTTACTCCTTTTGGAAAAAGTGGGTTCACATTAAAAATGAGCCAGAAAGTAATGGTTTTGAAATGGATTTACCAGAAATAGAAAAGACAGATTTGGAAGGAGCAAAGCCATTATCATTTACTTCGTCTAACATACAGCTGATATTTTATATTTACTTGTACTTTGTAGTTGGCTGCTGTTTGTTTCACTTGATTGAACTGCACAAAGTTTTTACAAACAAACTTTGTTCCGTTGTTCAGGCTTTACTTGGTTTGACGAGAAGATTTTTCCTGTTCTTGTTTCTTCGGGCACTAAAGGCTGTAATTCATTCACTTTCAGTTTAGCTCTATTGTCGAGTCATTCAGCACATAACGTATTGATTTCCAATGACGGACCCATAAACTATAGATATAATTAATGCTAAAATACTATAAAATTGAGTTGCCAATTAAAATAGTCAAGAAATTCTGAGTACATTCACATCTACATATAAGCAAAATTAATCAATATATAGATTCATTTCATTTGTTATAATACATACTTCGAACACACAAAGCAATGCGATTGTGTAGTGTTAACAGTTGCTTGACATTTATCTGCTTTATTTTGTGCACATTGTGCTCTTAATTTCTAAAACCCTCCAAATGCCAACAGCTGATATTAACTTTGACCACTTTTCTGAGCTGTTTATATATTTGTGTGGATATGCCAATGCTATCAAACAAGAAATATCCGGCCTGCAGTTTACCAATCAGTGGTGTATCGTCTGGAATGAAGTTCACAGAAGCCCTGAACATTCGAAAAGAAATGTAAACTGGAAAAGCTTTAAATGTTCAAAGCAGCAATTGCTGTTAAACTTTCTGCTAATATTATTTGTGTTTGGAGACATCTTTGCAAGACAATGCTCTTGAGTGATCCGGAGAGGCCATACAGCTCATAATCCAACTTCTGCCCCAAAAGTACAAAACGAGAGCTATTTATTTATTCTTTTGTGTTTTTGAATGCCTCCTACAATGTATTTGACCGCCAAAACGTATGTATATTGGCCTCTATTTTCATTTGCAAATCTTAGAAAGCACATTTAAAAAACTGAACTTGGCTGCCCAAAGACTAAGGAATTTGAATACCAACGTGAGGCTGAAGTTTCTCTAGGAAATGACTTTGTTTCTCAAACAAATGGCACTTCAAATCAATCTGTTTAATCATTGCAGTTCCTCATCAGTGTTTGCTTTTAAAATTCTGTACCTCTCATTGTCCATTTGTGGATTGTTCGTTGCTATCCAATTCATTGAGCAAGTACCATTTGCAGACATTTTTAATGGTTTTATTGGAATTTGTTGCGTTCTGCTTTACTGTGTGAGTTACGAGAAAGCCTTTAAGATCCCGGAGCAAATTAGGCAGCTCAAATTACTCATTTTCGAAGATTGCGGAGTTCAGCAAAGAAGCTCCCGGGCAAAATCCAGGTTACAAGTCTTTTGTGAAACGGATCGAATACTTTGTTTTTCGCCGGGTGCATTTGAATGAACTATTGGGTCACGGCTGGAAGATGTGAATGGTGTGCGATGGGGGAGAAAAGTATTTTTTAAACGCGATCTGGAAGCTCTTTATGTTCTAAAACTACTTCGATGCATCCCATGCAATGGAATCAAGATTGGTGGATTTGGTTTCATGGAGAAGACTTCAACGCCAATTTTCATTGAATTTGTCGTGTCTAAGGTTGCCACTGTGTTGATTGCCTTTAAATAAATTACCACGTGTAGCAAAGGTAACACCAAATAATCCTATTGCGGCAGTAATTTCTCCGAAATTAAAAATTGGATTTCAGTCATAAATGGAGCGTAAAATTCATTTGGAAAGTTTATCAAGATAGAAAGTAGTGAACATTTGTGTTATTGAAAGTATGATTGAAAAATTGAGACTCTGCATAGTAATAATAAAAAGATAGATATACTTACATTTTACATATATGTATCTGTATGATGTGTTCCAATTTCTCTTAATTCCACCGTAAGCTCATATCGGAAATAATATCTGTCCATTAAATTAACTGTATTTTTGCCAAACTAAATGACAAACGCCTTAATGTGTAATTAATAATTATAATCCAAACATTTTCTCATATTATTAGTGTCCCAATCTTTCATAATACAGCGTTCACATAACAAACCATTGCTGCCGTAACTTTCCTTCTTGTATTCTACAAAAGTAAAGCCGATGATAATAAGACTATTAAGAAATAACGACCGACTACTTATTCGAGAAATAAAATTATTGGACTTGCCAAATACTGACTGAAAAGGCTCATTTTCACAATCACGAATCATTCTGCACAAGGACAGCAGAGTGCTGCAATAAAAGTTGCCGTCGAGTGTGTTCAGTATAATCAGAAGCCTTCAGTTTTATTACTGTTTAAAATACTGAATTCCCGGACAACCGAGCGCTGTTTAATTGTAACGAAAATTGTACAAATATTTTAATTTCCTTTTTATTAGCAAATTGTAGTAGAAGATTGCTCGACGAATCAAGACCAAGGATCATATAACTTTTTCCTCTAATTTCAAAGGAATTTAGAAATACATTCTCGGTCGGTTCATACACCACTTAATTGCTTGTAACTGAAAAATCACCAGAAGGTAGAAGAGCGCCAATTTTCCAAAATGTTGAGTAAAAACTCGCTGCGTTTCATAATTAAAGCAATTCAGTTTGGAAGTTATGTCGGATCGATTCCCTACGGCTGGGATACAAAACGGGGACAAGCAATATTTGGTAATAACCAAAATCGTCGAATTTTGTGGGCAATTCACAACATCATTTACAACGTCTACTTGACCTTTGTCCTCTATCGTTGGATCCAATTGGCTTTCATTACAGAGACGCCCACGTCAGCCACAGCCCTCGGAACACTTTATGTTTTCTGCACGTATTCCTCCGTATCTGCAGTACAGTGGAGTATATTTCGACACTATGGACAGCATCACATATGGATTAATAATGTCATCGATTATGCACGGTCGTACCAAAGTAACTATATTAAACTTAATTATATTTTCGGGTATTTTATGTACGTTTCTATAGTAGTAGACAGCTATTATGCGTACCTGTGAGAGTACTGGCAATATAAAACCCCTTTGTTGATCACAGAAGTACAACGAATAGGATTTCAAACTGAAAATGGAGAAATTCTTGAGAACAATCATAATCTGAAGGACTGTGCCAAGATGATGCGAACTGTACTCATAATGGCTATGGTCATATTTTCGTTGGACACGCTGTCTTGCATTGCTGGACCTACGACGCCATTCTTTATTTCATCCTTGCTACCAAATGCGGGGTCCATGAGAATACTTAAATTGACCCCTTTTGTGATGTTTCACATTTACATTTGGGTCCATCAATGGGCTACCCTTTGCTTCTTTCTTGTAACGATTGTTGGACATCTTTCAAGCATTACAAATATCATGAAAACCATGAGGCAAGTTTAAGAGTTTGAATAAAAGAAACGTATGAAATATTTTAGTTTCGTTAAATAGAACAATGTACGATTGCTTGTATTGAAAACCTGGTTCAAACAAGCGTTTTTTTGCGATGCCTTGAACGTAACCAAAACCTTTTTTTATTTTATTAGGCCCTTTAGAAAGAACTACGTCATATTTAGATTGTATTTAAAACATCGTAACGTTCATTGTTTCTATTGTCATTGCTAGTTGTGGGCTTCTAAATAAACTGGATTTCGCAAATCCAGGGGCGAACGAACAAGCTAAGCGGCTTCTTGCAGAATTTCGTCGACTGGATGTCCTTCAAGGTCACACAAACAACATCTGGAGCACCACTATTGTTTTGTTTGAATTGATGGCCATTTGTGGGTGTTGTTTGGGATATTATGGGTCCGTCAAACTGGAGGGTTCGAGATCAATTCACCAAGGTCCTGCAGCAGGTTTTACCACCTTCGTAGTAGTCAATTACTGGAGAATGATGGGGGAGGTCTACGAAGTCTCTTCGGATGTTCTATCCTCATGGAAGATGATGAGTAGGCTCCCATGGTTTAAAAGATTTCTCAAGTCAGCTAGGCCAATACGAGTTCTCATCGGTGGCTTCTTCTATGCTGATCGGGGAATTAAACTGACTATCCTGTCCATCATTTTTGAGAAAACAGCGACTTTACTACTCACCTCTTAATGCATTCAATCGGGTCCCTATGCGGATACACATATTATGAAATCTGTTTTCAGGTTTAGTGTTCTGATCCTTGACAAGTCATGGGAATAAAAATCAATCCAGTGCAGTGTGGTCATCTGGCCTTTTTCCATTCCCATCGTAATATAATGTAATTGTAATATATACAATTATATATAATATTAATATAATATATATATATATATATTATATAGAAATATCAAATTCTACAATCGTAGTCCTAGTTATTACCTGTGGCTACGATTGTATGCGGAGAATGAGGAATTAAAAAAAGTATTATTGATTAAAATATTTTTTATTTATTTTAACAGGAAATTTTAAAAGTTAGTCAAGAAATTAATGTTAGTGGCAAGAATTATTGTTATTGCTTAGTTTGAATTGAGTCCTGAAGAAAATCACACCTTCTGATTGAAAACTTGACAACAGATAAATAAAATTAAAACTTTAATTCACAAGACCTACTCTGACCTACATTAAAAGTCAATACAACAACTTTCTATGCTTTTCAAAACAAGAAAATTCACTCTTAACGCATTCAAAAATTGCAAGACTATGTATACTTAATGGAATAACATTTAAAGTTGCAATATTTTCAATGGGGTTTACTATTAAAAGTTAGAACGGGAGCTTACAAGGGAATACTCTACAATGCAATGGTAAGAACGTTTTCAGTAAATCTAGTAAATCCTCAATCAGTCGAGCCGTATTTCATCATCAAAATTACTGTAGTAGGTTAAAAAATTGAAATGTGGATTTCGAGAATGCTGCGGAAAACTCGTATTGTAATACTTGAAACTATTACAATACGAGTTTTCCGCGGCATTTTTGAAATCCATATTTCAATTTTTTAACCTCCAGAAAGTTCGCCGACGGGCCAGCCGATTACGGTCCGTGAAATAGATGCTTGAAATGTAGATACTGCTTTCTGCAGATGTGGCCTTTTCAATTTGGGTCTGTAAGTGTGACATTTTCAGTTTGTTGGAGTTACTGCCGATGGCATGGGCAAGCATCTTCTGTTATGCTACACTTTATATTGGTGGCTATAGCAGTAATCTCTACTTTTGCTAATGTACACAACATTGTGGTTAATATTACCTCGTTATTACGTTCAAACACAAAATCAAACTTTTCAAACTGAAAATGTCACACTTACAGACCCAAATGTTCTACTATCCTTGATACTTTCAAGGATAGTAGAACATTTTTGAATTTATTGAAATCATTGGTAGTTTTTAGTGCGTTAGAAAAACAGCTTTGGGGTTTATTCGTTTTCGATGTTTACAAGGCAAGCTTCTTTTCTTGGCACCTTGATCGGGGATTTTCAGTACCAGAATACAAAAGCCTCCGTACGGCAATTTATCGTGAAGGCTGGGAATGTCCGGAATTGTTCTTTATTTTTAGGACCTTTTAGTTTTTATAAATCCGTCCATGAAAATTAAATTGCAATAATTGCTAAAAAACTAGATGCTCCGGATGAACTTTATTACGAAAATGAAAATGAAAACTCACTACAGTACGTCTACCAAAGTGACAACCTGATTGTCTACCAATTTCC
This sequence comes from Dicyrtoma fusca, assembly GCA_034695205.1. Lineage (NCBI taxonomy): Eukaryota > Metazoa > Arthropoda > Collembola > Symphypleona > Dicyrtomidae > Dicyrtoma > Dicyrtoma fusca. Next base: position 12,001 of record JAQFZC010002920.1, read on the forward strand.
AGGAAATTACAATTTTAATTATAGGTGCAGAAACAAATTACAACTTCAAAATCTGCAAAAGTTCAATCACCATTATTGGAATCATCATTAATTGAGTCGATATTATTTAAGTGGGGGCGCGTTGCCAAGGACATTTAAAGGATTCTTTACATATACATACTTTCCTACGAGGGGTACTTCCTATGCTACCTAAACCATTTTTAGTAGGTAAAATCTACCTCCGCAACCATGCGGCGGGGGAATAAATTTGCGTATGTACACGAGAGAGGTTTTCCACGGGCTGCCCCTCACCTAAAATACCTCATACATACTAAGTATGTATATATATGGCCTTTACTCATACTGGTATATACATTGGACACAGGTATGAACCTGTTATCTTCTGGGGTTGCCCCCAGGAAGCCTCTAAAATGAGCGTTAATTTCTTTGGACTTAGAATTATTTTGTGAAAATACAAACCAAAAGTCCGTAAGGCCGCCAAAACGCACAAAAATTAGAGCATAGGAATGATTTGAAATTTAGCAATAAAAATGACAAACTCAATAAAAATTACAAAAAATGCAAAAAAAAACCTTAGGCTGCATTTCTACCAAATTTATTGAGAAGTAAATTGTATAAAAACTACAGTATTAAAGATTGTAATAATTACACAGTGAATGACTAAATATATCAAATTGCACTGAACATGTTCGAAAAATACAGATCACTAAAGCCTTGTGCATAAAATAACTAGGTACGCAACAGCTATTGTACATGGGGTTATATCCGATAAAGGGTTTTGTCAAATTGCCTTCCAATATGCACACGTACAACTCTGTGGCACAGGCAGAGGAGAAGAGGATGGAATGCAGGCATCGCATTTCGTCTCGGGGTCAGTCGCATTTGCATGGCATCATATGACAAATTTACTCCATAAAACCTATAATGATAAAGAGCTCATTTCTTTACATTCATCGGGTCCCACGGGTTTCGTATGTACCAATGGTTGAGACAAAAAATAATCTTCCATCAGAATAGCAGTTAAAGATTTTTCTGCAACCGTTAAACAGTGAGAAATATTTCAATCATTCATGTAAAGACTTCCCTAAACTAGTTCACTCATTTCACTCATCAGGAACTGTGTCCAGCAAAATAACTCCAATTATTGCAATAATTTTAGTGAAGAGCAAAAGTGTGTTGCCGTGCTAATGCTCGTCTATTTTGATTTGCTTTGTATTACATTAGAGTGCAGTGACAATTGTAGGTATTTATCAGAGTACGTGAGATTCCCACAATAAAGTGTTATTCGAAGAATATAATTAACAGCCTTTGAATCATAACAGTTACCCTTTTTTGCCATTAAAATATTTCTTGCATTCTATCATTCACGTGAATAATTCTCTGATCACGTCCGTACAACAGGAATTGTGTGAACAAAAAGTTAAAATTACTGAAATAACTTTAGTGAAGAGTGTGCCGCTTTGCCAATGCTCGGATACTGACAAATCAAAAATAAAAGTTGTCTTAACACCAGCAGTACAGTGACTGGACGTGTTTTTAACACAGTACATACTTGGGATTTCAATAATAGGCGTAATTCAATAATAAACAATCAATAGCTGTTGACTCACAAAATCTACTGTCTTTCGAAATAAATCTTTTTGCATTCCAAAATTCTGGTGAAAAATAATTTCAAGATATACAGAGGCGTACATCCCAGAATGGATCGTGAGGAATACAAACGACCTTGGGGTGAATTTAAAAAATTGTAAGTAAAATTGTTTATTTCTCTATTGCAAAGCACCTATGAGTTCTTTCTTTATTTCTCAGATTTTCCCGTTACAATAATTTGGTTAAATTTGCAATAATAAAATGCCAGCTAATTTACTACTTTAATCTTATATAGTTGTCATCGCTAGAGTGTAATCAGTACAGGCGTCACCATTAGTTCGCACTAGTAGGGTCATCATCAGTTAGATCGTAAAACAGTAAGACTAAAAGCTGTGAGGTCATTACCAGTAGGGCCGTAACCAGTCCAGCCGTCATCTGTAGGGTAGAGAAGTATAGAGCCGCCATCAGAAGATCCGTTGCTAATACGCCGTCACTAGTAAGGCCATCATCAGTGAGAATGCCAACAGTAATATTCTAAATTATCCAATGAGTCACCAAAATGATTATACTTATTTGAAAGTTTTCATTTTTATTGAGTTTTTATGTAAACATTGCGAGACAATTTGAACTTTATTATTAAGTAATAATACAAGCATGGTTGCCGTTTTCTATATTTACTAGCGCCTTGGGTTAAACATGTGCGTATCACGTGGGTCAGACTGGTGCGGTAAGCCATGTCCACGTTTAAATCCATTCTAAAATCCACCCTTTCCGTCATTTAGCTTATTATAATAAAGTACAGCTTTTTTGTGTAAAATTGTAAAGCATTAAAAAGCATAATAGTTTCGGGAAAGAGCGAAACGCGGCATAATTTCTTTGGATAAAAACATAAAAAGTATTATTTGAAACAAGCTTAATTCCGGTGGCTCATTCATCAGAAATAGTAAATAAAGCTCAATCGTAATTATTTACCAATTAAAATGAGTTTGCTAAGATATGCATTAGTCACACATCTGCATGTGTTGTGGTACTTTTCAAACTTATCCTAATTGAATTGTAGGCAGGTTAAGCATTACATTATATGAACTAGTTTCTCTTTTTTCTTCTTCAGAACTAGCTTCTTCATTTTTCCTGTCTTAAGTTGCTTACTGATGCAGTAAAATGTAGTTTGCGTTACGTATTAATTAGCGCTTAAAAAATTAATCTATTATTATGCATTATATTTGTGAGTATTATGATGGATTAAGATACAAAAGTCTTTCGAATGTACTAAAATATTGAAAAACATATACAATACGCTACAGAATAGTAACAATAATAATAAAACTTGTTATAGTATAGAAACATACAGCTACTTAGATAGTACCGTAAATCATAATTAGAGATAAATGGCTGTCCATAGAATTAACTATAAATTGCCGAAGCAACTCACCAATCGCCTTGTGTAATTGATTCAATCGTTCTTTCAAAACATTATTGCAACATTCTTTTGCAATACATAGTTTGCCACAAGCCGTGGGTGCCGGAGCGTTTCAGAGGACATTTATTAGGTTGAAGCTGGTGTTTATTCCTGTATGGTAAAAGTACGCTGCTATTGCAAGAATGGAATTTAGTTAGACTTGAAAAAAATATAATAAAAAAGAGCTCGTTCAGCCCACGGACAGTAGAGTGATACAAAACTTGTGGTAGTCGAGTGGTCAATACAAACAGAAGCCTGCAATTTAATCGTTGTTTAAAATACTTAATTACCTGTCAACTGAGCACTGGGTAATTACACAGTAACTTGTACAATAAACAACCATTTTGAATTGCTTTCATGAGCAAATAATAACAGCAGGTCCTTCGACGAATCGAGATCATTTGTTATATACATACATTGGTCATTACAATACATGCCAAAATTCCTAAAATGTTGAGTAAAAGCTCCCTGCGTTACATAATTAAAGCAATTCAGTTTGGCAGTTATGTAGGTTCAATTCCCTACACTTGGAATACAAAAACGTGTCAAGCAATCCTTGAAAATAATACAAAAAGCCGTTTTTTGTGGGTTATTCACAATTGCATTTACAACAGCTACTTAACCTTTGTCCTCTGCCGTTGGATTCAATTGGCTTTCATTACAGAGACGCCCACGTCAGCCACAGCCCTCGGAACTCTTTATGTTTTCTGCACGTATTCCTCCGTACCGGCAGTACAGTGGAGTATATTTCGAAACTATGGACAGCATCACATATGGATCAATGATTTCATCTACTATGCCCAGTCGTACAAAAGTAATTAAAAATTTAATTCGAATTTTCTGTCACTATCGTTGCGTGATTTGTAGCTCGTAATTCCATAGTTGTAGATAGCTATTGTACATACATACATACTCGTGAGATTACTGGCAATGTATAGCTTTATTTATGCTTTTGATCAAGGGGCTGGATTTCAAGCCGAAAATGGGGACACTCTTGAGAACAATAATGATTTGAAGGACTGTGCCAAGATGATGCGGACAACACTCATAACTGCTGTCATTATATTTTCGTTGGACACGATGTCTTGCTTTGCTGGGCCTACAACGCCATTCTTCATAACTTCCTTGCTACAAGATGCTGGGTCCATGACTGTATGGGAATTAGCCCCTTTTGTCAGCTTTCATGTCTACATTTGGGTCCATCAATGGGCTACCATTTGCTTCTTTCTTATCACGATTGCTGGATATCTTACGAGCATTACAAATATCATGAAAACCATGAGGCAAGTTTAAACGTTTGAATAAAAGCAATCCTTTTTCTTGAACGATTGTAGGATGTCCTTTCAATAGAACGGCGTTAAGTTAATATTGTATTTAAAAAATCGTAATGTTCATTCTGCCTGTTAAATCAATCCATGGTGATCTAGCCTTTTTCCATTTTTATCTTAATATACAGAAATATTGAATTCCACAATCATAGCTAGTGGCTGTGCCCACGATTTTGTGCAGAGAATAAGGAATTTTGAAAAAAATATATGAATGATAAAAATTTTTTGATTTATGTTATTTAAAAGTCAAGAAATATTAGTGGCAGGAATTATTGTTATTGCTTAGTTTGAATTGAGTCCTGAGAATACCGAGGCTTGTGATCTAAAGCTTGGCAGTAAATAAATAAACTGGAAACTACTTTTATCCACAATCCACATGCCCCAATTGAAAGTCAAAATACTACTTTATGTTTTTCAAAAGAATCAAAACCACTCTTAGCGCATTCAAAAAGTGCAGGACGACATACTTTCATGTTTTAAAAATGCGTAAAACGTTTTTAACTTTTTCCAAAGTAGACAATGTAAAGTTGCATTGTAATAGTATGTTCATTTTTAAATATATATAAGTTAGAGTGATTTTAAATTGTAATCGCAGCAATGGCAAACACCGCTCTGTAGTGTGCCAATTGTAAAGGATTTTGGTCACGCCAGGAGTTGAACCTGGAACCTTCCGAGCCTTAGTGCAATGCAGTAGGCCACTACCCTACTGCGCCCTGTTTGTTCATGACTAATGTTTTACATTTAAGTGTTAAAGACCTGAAATTATACAGATTAAAGAATTGGCCGAATCTTAATTAGTAAGTGATCAAGTTGTGAATTCGTAAAAAGTAATGTAATGTACTACGTCTACAATAATGCAAGTGTAAAATATCGAGCAGTTTACAGTACACGTGAATGTGACCTGTGCATGTGTAATGTAAGTACACAGATGTAAAATATAAATGTCTAAAGGATATTTTTTGAACCCATGTTGGTACAGAAAATAATAACATTAAATGCCTAAGAATAGAGCCCCCATTAATTAATAACATTAAAGAATGGCACGAACTGACAATATTTGACTTTGAATAAATGTTAATATTGGAAGTTGGAAAATGTGAAATGTGGATTGAACATAATTCACAGATTTGAGTTGTTTTTGTTTAAATTGCTACTGTTTTTGATTTCTAGCGTGTACAGTCTGGACCTTAATTAATAATATTTAAGGGTAATTATAATTTCTAGTAACGTAGTTCAACGCTTACTCGCCAGGGGCCCAACAGCTGCTAAGAAAGGGCTACGACTGGTTCTACGACTGGTACAAACCTATTTATACTGACCACGGGGAGGGGCCGGTCATAGACACTTTCCTCTCCCTCCTCCGCACAAACTGGCCCAAAAGTGGGGACGGCAATGACTTTGCCAGGCAAATGAATATGGGGGAGTTTGTTCATTTCTGGAGTGCGGCGGCCAAAAGTGACCTCAGAATTCTGGCCAACACCGTTATTAATTGGACAAGTGACCACCTGGGAGAATTCTATGAGGCTAGACAGGCCTTTTTGAAGCTCAATAAGCGCTACACATGTAATTCGCAGAAGCTTATTTTTGAGGTCATAATTAAATAGGATACATGTATGTGCGTATTTTCATTTTTGCAGGCTCAAATTGCGAAGAAACCACCAATAGCACAATCGAATGGGTCGTCGGAGTGTCAGTCTGTGCTCTGTTTATTATTGCTGTGGCCGTTGGCACGAAATTTTGGATATACAAAAAACGGATTTTACTTTTAACCAATCAAGTTCGAGATCCGACTAGTGCAGAAGTTAACGAATTCATTAATGGAAGTCCTACGACTAACCCAGCTGATGCGCATGCGCCCATTCATAAGATGGCATTTGACAATGCTTATGAAATTCCGAAGGACAGGCTTCTTATCGGTAGAGATATCTGCGGCTTATATTAACAAAACTAGTTTTCACTAACAAAAGTTAATTTCTATTTTTGGATGTTTTTAGAGTAATTACACACTTTTAATTATTTGAATAACTCGATTTTTTGTAGACAAATCCAAGATACTCGGCGCAGGGGAGTTTGGAAACCGGTTAAGACGTCAACTCTGGCTGCGTTAATCAAATAACGCAGGAATCAAATTCAACCTTAGACTTGCTTCAGTGGTCCCTTCAAATCGCAAACGGAATGACTTTCCTGAGCTCAAAACAGGTACAAATAATTAAAACTAATTCTTAGAAAATAGTAAACAAATTGTGAAACAATTATGTACATCATTTTCAGGTCATCCACGGTGACCTTGCTGTCCGGAATGTTTTGTTGACTGAGAATAACGTGGCAAAAATTAGTGACTTTGGATTATCTTGTCAAGTCGTGAATTACTCAAATTACTTGAAAACTTCGACGGCAAGTTCTCTAGGAAACCAAAAAAAACAAAAATGATTAAAAAATAATGTTATTTCAGACCCCAGTACCCTGGCGCTGGTTGGCCCCGGAATCACTCGCGACCCAAATATTTTCTGTCCGTTCGGACGCCTGGTCTTTTGGAATTACTCTCTGGGAAATATTTACGCTGGGCAACGTGCCTTACTCCGGAAGAACCTGGGACCATTCATTTATGACCGAAATCACTACTGGACTTCGAGTGCCACCACCGGACTTTGGAAATAAAAATATGTAAATAGATTAAATGCAAAATTATTAACTGTATACTAAATAACACCAATTTATTTTATGTCTATTTATTTACTCTTTTTACAACCCTCTGTTAGCTACACCTTGATGATGAATTGCATGGAAAACGAGCCTTTGAAACGAACACCCTTTTTCGAAATTCTGAGCCACATTTCCTGTTTAACCAACAATTTGAGGGCCGCCAATCCACAGAGCACATCGGTCGGGGTTACTTATGTAGATATGTGGTTCTATAACCATAGAAACAAATTATCTATAGCACTACTTAAAATAAAAATCCAACCATGGTTTAATTTTTTTTATTAAACTTTTATTTACGCATGTACTGGTAAAAAAAATAATATGGAAAACAATAAAATATTATTTCATGAGAACAGACTTAATGAAACTAAAAGAAATTATGAGTACACCTTTGTAACACTGGGTTTTACAGGATGGCACACAACAGCCATAATTTTTAAAATCGGTTTAAAAATAAAAAATGTTATGAACAATAACTGAGAGAAAGTGGATTTTTGGTATATGCTTACAATGTTTTAGTTTTTGCCCACACGTTTTTGTTTTTAACCGATTTTTAAAAGGGTCCGCCTTCTATTTAGGAGATACAATTTATTCCCGATAATGATGAAATGATTGTTTATAAACAAAAGTACATTTTGAAGTTGCTATTATTGTATGCCGAGGCCGTTAGTAAAAGCATACTAGTTTACTTGTAATTAAGTAATAATTAGAAAATACTGGCAAACACTAGGAGCTTAAATATTTGAGGCTATTTCCACGTGCGGCTGTTTTGTATTGACATGCAAAGGTGGAATTACGGCATGAGTTCCAGTAATGAGTAATGAACCTCCATTTTATACTGCGTACTTTTTATAGTATTTTAATCACTAAATTGTTTCCCCAAACCTACATTTACCTCAAGTTTGAGGAAACATTTAGGACATTATTCATAATTAGTTCTTAGTAGGCCCTGGAATTACCTTTAATTAAAGGCAAATCAACTACAGGAAATAATGTAAAGGTATTTTTCAAACACCACAACAGCAAAATAATTTGTTTTCTGCAAACAGATTTAAATCAATTAGAGTGCAATTAAGAATGAGCCATTTGATTTAACCTTGCCCTGGAACTATTGATTTCGGCTTTAGAAGTTTCCATACAACATTTCACTTTAGACTGGCTTCTTGAGTACAGTGCTGTACCCTGTGCAGAATTTTTTCAAGTTGTTTAATCCTTTAAACTACCTGTTACAACCACACCAAGAAGTGCGAGTGCGAGCGCCACAATTTGTAAATAAAACCCAATTCAAAATGTTTATTTTGAGATTTTGATGGTTATGTTTGTTTATTTTACAAGTTGGGATTCAATCACCCAGTGTGGTTGACAGCAAATTAAGTATTTTAAACCGATAAAATTGGAGGGTTCTGTTTTTGTTGACCACACGATGACAACATGTTTTGTGTCGATCTACTGTACGTACATAAGTCTGGATTATTTCTATTTTGTTCTTCGTTTGCCAAGTCTAACCAATTTCTTTTCTCGCAAACACAGTCCTACTTTCCCTATTTAGGCAAGAGCATCAGGTTTTAACTTACGTTTTTGAAGATCCAATAAAACACTTCTACTGTTTGTTACGTGAACTACGTACCTATGTAATGGGTTTGCTAAGATATCCCGCACATCTCGTTCTTATAGGAACCGACACGACTCGGTTACAGGAAATTTTAGTAGGGCCATTTTAAAATTT
>JAQFZC010002921.1:0-20804 GCA_034695205.1 Dicyrtoma fusca
GACAAAACTAGTAACTTGAACGTTTAAAAAAGGTCAAAACCAGAAATACACGTTTTCAAAAAGGACAAAACTAGTAACTTGAACGTTTAAAAAAGGTCAAAACCAGAAATACACGTTTTCAAAAAGGACAAAACTAGTAAGTAGCAGTTTTTAAAAAGGTATAAAACAAGAAATTAGCGTTTTCACAAATGTCAAAGCTAGTAAGTACCTAGCAGTTTTAAAAAAGGTCTAAATAGGATATCGGTGTTTTCAAAAGAATGTAATACTAGATATACATATTACCGTTTCGAAAAGGTTGGACCTAAAAAGGGGGAGTTCAAAATTTGAAAAACTGAGCCCCCGTCATTTATGGATCGCCCCCCGTGTTGAGCCAGAGCAGGCGAAAGAGCGATAGGGAGAATGTGTGGAGTCAGTCTTGTCCTGTCTTGTGGCGAGAGTGAAGAAGGAAGGACTCGACTCATCAACAATTGGGACGGAAGTGTCACGTTGAACTAATAATTATTAAACTTTATTTTATCTTATTTCTGCTGTGGAAATCCCCTTTGACCTCTTGTAAGTACTCTTTATCATTTATCTTGGTCACTCATTTAGTAAAAACGCGATACTTGACAGACACAGGATTTTGAACAATTTCTAACGACCATTTCTGTTTCTGTCCATTTGACTTGAGCATTAGTTTTGTTGTTTATAAAAAATGTAAACAAGTAATTATTATTTCATTGTAATTGTAGCCAACAGCAGTATTTAGTTTATAATTTAATGACGGTGCATCCGATCCGACCGACTCCGTGATAAAAGGCATTTATTTTTCGTATTTAAATAGGCGTTTAGTTTATGACCTAGTGTTGGAGTTGGAGCCTTGGAGGAGGTATATGGAATATTTTCGTACCTAACTAAGCTTAAGCTATGTTGTGTACGTGTGTAAACAAAAAGAAGTTCGTTGTTCGTGGATGAAGAAACAGATGTACTTACAGTTCTTACTTACTTAAATGTATTTTATTTTCTATGTAGATCATCACGCTTTCTCAAATCTCTCATCTTTCGGATTCGGAATTATTCGGACAAACTACTGAAAAAAAGGATGTCTAGAGTGGATCCAACGGGAGTTTATTGCAGAGAACATCCGGATGCGCCTTTGATTGAAGACTATCGTGCTGGTGACCAAATATGTAGAGAGTGTGGACTTGTTGTGGGTGACAGGTGAATGAATTACTTGTTACTTAATTAATTATATTTATTTTTATTTTTTTAATCCTACGTTGTACGTTCAACTTATTTACCTATTAGTACAAATATTGAATTTTTGAATCAATTGAATACTGGTGAGGATGGCTGGTACTGGTGTGGTAATGGTAGTATAGCTGTAATATTGAAAGTTTCGCTGGACCTTGGATGCCTTAGTATTAGTATGTTTTCTATAATGATTGCAATATGTACTGTGAACTGTGTATTACAGTCCATTAGTTATTACTTTCATATCGTTATCTTGATGGAGGCTGAGGCTGTAATACGTTCATACTGCAAGAATTGTGTTCAATTTTCAATATTGGTTTTACAAAAGTAATTATGTCATCCACAAAACTAAACCATCAAACGTTTTTATGGTTTATTTGGTGAATGAAGGATAAATAATTTATTGCAGCAAAAGCAGTTGTATAATACAGTAAAAGTCGTATTTAGAGATCGATTCCACTGTACATTTATAGTAGGTATTCGGTTAAACAATCCTCCCTGTAAGACGTGCTTACCTGTATAATTACAACATAATTGTGAACTGTAAGATATTTTGTTTTTAAATCTTGGGTTTGTAAGTGTTTAGGTAAACAAATTATAACAATTTTATATTTTTAATTTAAGTCTAGCGTTAAATTTTTCGAAGACAGTATTTTTTAAAAAACTACTTATCGTTGTAAACAAAGTTTCACAGTGAATCTGTACAACTCTTTACGGGTGCAGTAATTATATTTTATTTGTTATATTTCCAACAGGGTAATCGACGTGGGTTCAGAATGGCGAACTTTTAGCAACGAGAAGGCCAATGCTGATCCTTCCCGTGTTGGTGGTCCTGAAAATCCTCTGTTGAATGGCTCCGATCTTTCAACTGTAATAGGAGGTTTGAAATCATTTGGCCTTCTTTTCTGGGAGTGGAAGGTTTCTGGCGATATTTAAGTACCCATTTAATTTTTGGCTTAAATACTTCCAGGGGGTGGCCGTGGTGAAGCCGCATTCGATGAATTCGGTCAGGCCAAATACCAGAATCGGAGGTCGATAAGTAGCGCAGATCGAGCTCTTATCAATGCCTTTAAAGAAATTAGCCAAATGGCAGACCGCATTAATTTGCCCAAGACTATCATTGATCGTGCGAATAACCTTTTTAAGGTAAAATCAATACTGTAGAAACTAAATCGGAATTAGCATGATAGTTATTGTGACAGTGTAACAGGATTATATGTGATAGTTTTCTTGTCTCATTATTTTAGTACAATGATGTAGGGTAGTAGGTTTCGTAGTTATAGTATAGTTGTAGAATTACCTATGTTTAGCTAATTTTAAAAATTTATTTTCCACTAATCAGATGGTGCACGATGGGAAGAATCTAAAAGGTCGTTCGAACGATGCCATCGCATCTGCCTGTCTTTATATTGCCTGCCGTCAAGAAGGCGTACCACGTACTTTTAAAGAAATTTGTGCCGTATCAAAAATCTCGAAAAAAGAAATTGGCCGGTGTTTCAAATTAATTTTGAAAGCGCTGGATACATCAGTGGACTTAATAACGACTGGCGACTTCATGTCTCGATTCTGCTCGAATTTGGGTCTTCCGAATTCCGTACAACGTGCCGCAACTACCATCGCTCGTGCAGCAGTCGACTTGGATATTGTTCCTGGTCGCTCTCCTATATCTGTGGCCGCTGCCGCTATATACATGGCCTCACAAGTATGATATCCATTCCATAATTTAATCTGCGCATTATATTTTATATTTATTTGTTTATACTTCCTTGTGAATCTGTTTGACTTTAATATTAATGCAAATTCTGTTTTTTTACTTCGTAGGCATCAGAAGTGAAGCGTTCTCAGAAGGAAATTGGAGATGTAGCCGGGGTTGCTGACGTAACAATACGTCAGTCCTATAAACTAATGTATCCTAAAGCTGAAGAGTTATTTCCCAAAGACTTCCAGTTCTTCACACCCATCGAACAACTTCCTCTTGCTTAATGACGTCCGTAATTATTATAAAATGTGTACCATATTATTGATAGCTAGCCCGACGAGACCGTGTGCAGACGTGGACGGAGGAGTTGTGGCAAAGTGCACTTTTTCTGTATTATTTTATCATTTACAGTGCGTTCAGCTTTTGATTTTTATTTTCTAGGCCTATTATATATGTATCTTGTAGGTCTCAGGTATTCAGCTAGCAGTCAGCGTGTAAGTAAATTTCGATCTTTGAATGGTTTTTTGAATTCGTAATGACAATAATTTCCTAGTATGATGATATATTTTATATAAATTTTCTGTTAGAATCTATTATAGTTTTAAATGCAACCAAAACGTCAATAAACGAAAGATCTTCTCATTGGCTTTCCAATAATTTACTGTATGTAATAGTAATTACTTAAGAGGCTTTATTTAAAAAATACTTTATTCAACCATATTTTTTTCTGTAATATCCAGCAGTTAGCAGTATGCGAGCACACACATTCATAACTTGCAGCCTAGAATCTAGTGCCGACGTCGCTCTACTAACTACTGCATACAGTTTCATAATAGTTTGAGTCTTGCTGCTTAATCGTTACAATTACAACGTCAAACAACAAGAAAAACAATATTTCTCAAAATAATGAGAACCAATAATAAATGTTTGTTTTTGTACCTAAAACACATAGGTTATTAGTTTATCATAGTATAATTGCTCCTTGTATAAAAATATTTTTAAAAAAACTATACTTAGTTGTCCACTATAATAAGTACCTACAATACAACTTGTGTGAAGCATCCTTTTTCTTTTCACCTTCAATAGTGTTCACTTAGATTAAAACTTGTTTTTTTTGGAAACAATTATATGTCAAGTATTGACTGCATTTTCAAATACAATAAACCTATTTATAGTTGTGAAAGAGTCAGTAATATAAGAAATCAAAACTATAATATTAATCATGGACGTTAATGTTTAACTAAAGTATATTAACTTAACAGTAGTTTGAGTAGAGTAGTGACTATCTGTATTATAAGGTTTATAATAAGCTTCCCTTGCTACCTAATGTAAAGTTTTAAACAAAACATAACAACTTTTATCTAGTTACACAGCAAGCTCCTTGTCTGCTAGGTCTTACTTTAAAAATACTTCAGTTCATCTTTTAAAAAAATAATTTGATAAATGCAGGTAAATGTGAGGTAGTTGACTTCGTAAAACTTGGAATCTTGGAAACTCTTAGTATGTTTTTAGATGAAAATACCTTCATCATCCTCATCTTGGTCTTCTGGGTCGACAGTGCAAGTAAACCCACTAATGATGAGCCCTCCATCGGAAACAACGTCCATGAAGAGTAGTGCTAAACTACATATAGTAATAATTAAAACAAAAAAAAACAAAAAAAAACAACAAAAAATTAAAAATCCGAACGATCGGTGGCTTGTGGATTATGGCTTCTTAAAGTGTATCGAAAACAAAAATGGGTATACTATACAAAAGCCTTAAAATAAATTAAAAAAATAATTACTCAAGATCGAAGAAGACAAGTCTTGCTGTTGTAGGACTAATAAAGGATATACTGACGAGACCGGGATGCCCATTGATACACTCAATGATAAAGGATTTTGGCTCATTCGTTGGGAGGTTCTTGAGGAGGACCACATTGTTCACAACTCCTTTGTAAATGGACAGGGGTAGGAATGAACCTGGAAAATTTTTAGTGTAATGAGAAGTGAATTTACATAATCTATATAAAGAATTGCTCAAAATAAGATGCCTCTGGGCTCTGGACGATAGAGCAACAAATTCTGACCTGGAATTCTTCTGGTTAAATGAGCAAACATAGCTTTTTGAGCCCCGTCATAGGAAATGAAGGTGACGCGAGCGGAGCCATTGCAGCAAAGGGATTGTCGATGAATCTCACTATCAGGCTTAATACAGACGGACAGTTCGACACTAAATATCTTCCCAAATCGCTCAAATATCTCCACAACATCGGACATGGATGCCCAGTCAGGGATCCCGCTCACGTGCACTTGACAAGACTTGTGGGGACGGTAGCTATAGTAGAGGTGAAGGGGTGGGCCCAAAACCACTAAAGAATCTTGACATTTCCTTATCAGTCTCTCAGGATAACCAAACGTCTCGTATGAATAATTGGGGAAGTTGGGGACCGAGCGTAGGATTTCTTTATTCGAAAACATGATGAACCTTCGTCTATCTGTAAAAAACCAGACATAAATAGAATTATCATTTCCTATTTTAACTTGAATTTAAATTTACTGTAAGCATGCAGTAGTTTCTTCTTAGTTCCTTAACAAATATTCTCTCTAACTTCAACGAACAGTGTTGAGTTTTTTAATACTCCGAAGATTCAATACAAGCCACTAAATAATGGTGGACGAGATTCGAAAACAAAGGCACTTAGTTACTAAACTACACATTAAATGATGGTAAATTAAATCATACAACCTGTTGCTGGCCATCAATTAAACTCAAATTGATTAGTAATTAATCTAAAAAATAACTATCATCTACCTACGACCTACACGAAATGAATTACAAGATACTAATTAAGTACTAATAAAAATAAAAATCAATCCACGAGCAGATATATTAGTTCCATATGAATTCTTTGCTATTAAAATTAAAATCCTTTTACCTTTGCCAGATGAGAATTTGAAGAGATTTAGCAGTTTGGATGGCAGCGTGTGAAACGCCGGGTCCGGGGCAAGATGATCAAGGCGAAGGAGCTCTGTCGTTGTGATGTAAGATGCCTATTCTTGTGTCCCTCCGTTGCTTGCGACCTCAAATTCTGCCCCAGAAATAAAAATTCGTCACTAGTCTGTGTTCTTGATGCTATCACCAGTACGGATTACTTACAACTGACCAACATGACCCGCAGCCTATCTTCATTGGTGGACGGACACATAAACTTCTTTTATCAGCTATACTTATTCTAACTAGTAAGAGCCGTATTTTTTGTTGTTGATATGGGCATGGGTATGGGAGGTTGGGAAGCAGGCCTCTTGGAATATTATTTGACAGATAAAATTAAAAATGGAAAATTCTATAAAAATAGAAAAGTGAGACAGAGATTGTCCATCAGATACAACAGCTTGTTAAATTGGACAGTTATTTCTGTCGCAAATATGTACTTATGTACCTAAGCTTTACAACATCACGGGTTCATTCACTGACGAAGAGGCAAATGCATATTTGAAGGTGTATGACTATGAAACGAAAAGCTTGACTCCCGACCACCAAAATAGGACAATGCGACAGCCAAGGAATCTAGACAAAACAAGATGTTCAGATTAAGCTTTTATTCAAATGCAAAATATGGTAATATGTGTCGTCTTGAATTCCATCAGTGGAATGTGATGCAAGTTCAACAGGTAAGAATACTTATACTTATGATGGTGTACACTTTAAGTTTGACGGAGTACGAAGCTAGCTAAGATACCCACGCAGCATGGAAGAAGCTTTTTCTACATATATACATATCTTGCTTCTGTTGTTAGTATCTATGTATTTTAATTTAAAACAATCATAAGTGTTAAATAAAATGCAGGGGATTGGGTTTACGTGTATACGGTTCTTCGGCTATAACAATTTTTATTCATTCAAGACCATTTGACGACCATTGACTTACAAAAACTAAAAACAGTGCATTCTAATTGTAGTACAGTAAAGGGGGCTACAGAAGAGTTATTAACTGACTGTGTAGCGCTTGATGCGACATTTAAGCAGTCTGACGGATGAAGATGTATAAAGTTTAAACTGTGAGCAATGCACGTTTAGTAGCTCTTTCCCTCTTCTTGCGTTTCCTCTTCCGCTCTCCGATCATCTCTTTAAAAGTTTCCACTTCGGCCTTTTCTGCACGACGATCATTTAGAAATTTCAGACCAGCTAAATTGAAACCAATCATATCAACTAATTCTTTTTGCCTTGCTTCTGCTAAATTGGCAACTCTTTTAAGAACGTCCGTGTCCGAAAGACTAATTGAAGGTAAATGGAATTTCATGAGACTGTACAAGCAACGGAGAATTAACTCTGTTCCCAGATTGTATTGTTCCAGAACTTCACCTATAACAGGAATCAACTTATTTACATATGCAACAGGTAGAAGCATTAAACTCTGCTCTAGCTCCGATGCTTTAATTCCGGTCAAAATTTTCAACATGAACTCTGTCCGATCCTTAGCACCGTAAGCAACCAAAAGTGGATTATCTGGAGAGTTCTCTTGGTAAACATCAAGGGCTTCACTCAATTTATCCGACTGAAAAAAAAAACAAACAAATATAATTATATTTTCTTGAAGGACAGTTAGCGCTCACAACCACAACTTTTTGGAAATATACAGTAAACATAACAATGACTAAATTGTTTAATTTGATAAATGTATACGGCAGTGCATTATTACCGATCTTTCACTTTCCGCCGTCTTTAGCGCTGGTAAATTTGGATTCTCAACTACGGCATCCTTTTCAAGTTCTTCTTCTCGTTCTTGCTCACGCTCATCATCAAGCACCAAAATCTACACAAAATATTCTTGTAAAACTTTTGTTCACAATTTCAAGTACAATGACGAAATCAAAATAAAAGAAACAAATCGTACATCTTGAGTTCTGCTAAACAGTCTGATGGTTTGATCACGCCCAGCTGTTGCGACAAACGTCCCACTCACACCCATGCATGTAGCACCACCTTCAACATGTGCCTAGATCCCGAATAAAGATTGGTACGGTCAGTTAAAAATAAAATTACTTAACTTGCAAATTCTATGCCGAATATGTATGTTGTACTTGCCGCGAATAGTAGGTCTAGTAAGATGTTCACTAAGATTTTAAAACAGAATAATTGATAAACCAGTGATTTAATGATGAATGGAACTACCTTAATAGTTTGAATCCGCTGGTGATTGTCGGCATCGTAGAAATTGATGCTGTCTTTAGCTGCTGAGGTAATATAATGAGTTCTATCCTGAAATGCGCAACCCACGAGTCCATCACCATGTTTCATTGTTGTATGGCAGTCGCCGAAATCAAGTCCCCACACACGAACAGTTTTATCACCCGAACAAGATGCAAGGAGCTGGCTGTCTGAAGATATGTCGATTGAGACGATGGGTAAACTGTGTCCATACATTGCCAAGTGAAATTTAAGGGTGTCCAAATAAAATACCTGCACGAGAAATTAAATAAAGTTGTTAAGTTATACAAGTTAAAACTTTTACCAATGTTCCACGAATATATCATCAATGTACGTCAATGGAATTCTACCCAACTAAAAGTTTATTCAAAATCTAACCTTGATCGTAGAATCAAGAAGACCAGCAGTGACAAATTTCATATCTGGGCTAACTTTCACACAAAGAACGCTCTCTTGAACATCTAATTGACGCTTCAATTCAAATTTCAATTGTCCATCCGTCATGAAGAAGTCATAAAACTGAACGAAATTGCCATTTGTTGCTGCGAAGCCCAAATTATTGGAAAACACATCCAGGCCCCATACGCTGTGAAAATCAGGTAAATTATGCAATTTATAGCAAATATTACATTGAGCAAAAAATATATTAACCTTCTAAGAAAGGGGATTGAATTTGAAGCGTATTTAGAGGCATCTCTTACTTCTCACTTCCGCTTTCTTCAACTTGGTTTATAACACCCGAAGAAATATCCCCCAGTATAACATTGCCGCATGTTGAACCGGCAATGAAGTGTCGATCACCAGGGCAGAAGGAAGAACACACGACGGGGTATTCATGTGTTATAGTTAAAATACACGATAAAGTTTTCCTAAAATAATTTTTTAGTTCATTAATATTCAGTCCAAACCGAACTTATTCATCGTGGACAAAACAAACGCAAAATCAATAAAAAGCATTTTAGCATCAAATATTTTACCTGCTCCAGACTTTAAAGCAATCGGCAGAACAAGTCAGTATGGCTGTTTTATCGGAGGAGAAACTAACGGCTCTAACAAGCTTACGATGGCCATCAAAACCAATTGTTTCATTGACATGAGAATTTTCTTTGTCCACATTTTCCTTTGCTGCTGTATCGAAAGTAATTACCTCGATTTGATTCGACGGAAGACAACAAAGTATCTACGCGTAAAAAATAAAAAAAATAAGCCATTAGTGGACTGCACTAGTAAAAATGATTTTCATTTTTATTGAATGCTGTGTCGTACCTTTAAAGACTTATCCTTGTCTACAAAGGCGTCGATCGATTTTATTTTCCCCTCCGATGCTTTTACAGACTCACATCGCCGAACTAAATCTCTTAGAATGAAGCCTTTCTCATCTTCTGGATTCTTCCCTAGTCGCTTTTTTTGCTTCTTAACAGCTTCTTCGGGAGTACTCAAAATGTACACTTCGATTTCTGCTGACTTTGACCCACACGTAATAACATATCGATTTTCAATGATTTTAAGGGATGCACAACGATCATTGGAGTGACGCAAAACTGTCCCAACTGTAGTAGTTAGCCAATCTTCCTTTGAATCGGTCCCAGTTGATGCTGCTGCAGTTAGCTCTGGTGTTGCCTCAGTGAGATGCGTCAACTTAAGGTGAGATTCCGCAATTATAATGTAGTCAAACCACAACCCGAAGTCCCAAACCTATAATTGAACGAGCATTCAATATATTAATAATAGAACGTGTAAAGCCAAGTCACGGCGGTTGGACAAAGCTTGTAAAGTAGCGACTATTAGAAATTAGTTGTTTTCTCATAAAATTAATTTCTATTCTCTTTGAAACTGAATCGCTCATCTGTACTCGAAGCTTATGAAGGTTAAGCAGTGTACCTGACTAATGCAGGCAATTGTGTGAACGCATTCGTGAGTTCTTGTATCCCACAAATGAACAGTAGCGTCAATGGAAGAAGACAGCAAATAAACTGATTGTTTCCAAAACGAAAGTTGCGTTACTGGTCCTTTGTGGCCGTTGAGCTTTGCAATCCCAGTTTCGCTAATGCGATCCCACAAAATAATACGAGTATCTTTCCCTCCAGAAGCAATCACCGTGCCGGAATCATCCCATGCAATGCAAGTAATGTTGCCTAAAAGTATATTAAGTGCTTCATTAGTTTCAAGTTTTAGCAGCAAATTCAAAATGAAGACTGAATTGTAACTGCTGGATGAAATATGAAAGGGGGGGGGGGCAATTTCCGTAAATGACATTAAAAGTATTTACTTGTGTGACCCTCAAATGTTACATCTGGATCAGGAGACGCTTCATCGCTTTTGTCTTTCAAATCATACAGACTCAAGGCACCGCTAAAGTGGCCCACTGCTAACAAGGTTGCATCTTGATTGGGTTTTATTACAACTGCCGGAGACTCGCAATTCATTGTTTTAACCTATCAAGGAAGAATCAGAAAATGGTATCATTATTTTAAAATGTATGCTGAATAATTGGATAATATGTAAACGATACAATTTATAAACAAATAAGTTCTTAGTCCCTGAAAGCATTAATTACTTACTTTTCTTTGGAGCTTGCGGTCCCACACAGTGACCACATGAGTGCCTCCGGTTGCTATAAACCGATTGGGCTGAAGCAAAGCTGCATTACACGTCTTGGCAGCCACAACACCGAAAATCCCCGATGGAGCAAAACGAAGATATTGTTTAGTGATTCCCATCTTGAAACTAAACCGTAATTTAACACTTAACACTTAAAGTCTACAGGCAGCTAAGAGCTAATACAAATGACAAACTAGTTCGACTACGCTTGACGCCGTTAAAAGTTAAGCACTTGCAACTTATCGTCAACTAAATGTTGTAATAATGGTAATGAAATTGTTTCACTTTCGAATTCGAAACACGTTTTGTTAAAATATTCAATATTACTAAATACTAAAATAACACCCAAACACTATTTATTCAAGGCTGCCATAAGTTGCTCGTTATTCAAGGCTTGGATTTCCTGGAACCTCTGTGACACGCGTTGGTTAGCTTTCAAGAATTTTTCGACACAGGCCGTGGTGCATCGATTCTCCTGATCTTTGATGTTTCGAGAAGTGAAGTCCCAGATGCAAGAACGGAAACAACGCTCTGAAACCTTGTTATAGTTGGACAAGAATTCACGGAAAGTTTGAAGCTGTGATGGGTCAAGATTATTAACATCAACTTGAGTTCCAGCAGAATCTCCAGCCTGAGACATTTTGTGCGTAAGGATTTAATCAAAGTAGTTAACTCTCTTCAACTCTTTTCTTTCAGATTTTTATTAGAACAAACAAGAATTAGATTTTAAAACACTCCTTCACTCATTTTTGGGTTAGATTTGCACTCAACCGATTTGAAATCCACGAATTTATTACGAAATCAGTTCATTTCACACACAGTCAGCGTGCCTGCGTGCCGCACATGCATTTCCAGGTTCGACAGTGCAGAGTGCAGCCTTAGTGCAGTAGTTCTAGCGAGTGCCGTCAGGGATTCAAATTTGGCGCGCAGGGTTTCCAGCGCAAGGTTTGGGCCAATTGGAGGCCGCGGACGGAAAACGTGGGAAATTTGAATTAGCCACATCTGTCCATCTCTGCAATCTGCAATTCAGCAATTCTAAGCCGTCGTGTCAATTGCGGTTGCGGATGTCGGATTAAAATCGCGATTTAAATCTGTGTCCGTTCTGATCTTCTGATTGATTCAGATCAGATCACCAGGGATTCATAAAATTAGGAATTAGGCAGGGCTATGGTTTTAGTAGCTAGTAATAATAATTCTGGAGTGGCAGTGGCACCGTGACCGTGACCGTGTCCGTAAAAACGGTTGTTTGTTGACCGTACCGTTGACCGTATCGTGCGGCTACGCCAGGATAAAATTAATTTTTCATTTTCCTAAACAGTCCTAAACATCTTCAAACTTTTATGAGTTCCAACTTTTGACTTTTCCAACACGATTTTTAACGATTCAGCAATTCATTGTAAATCTCACTAGTTGCTAGTACTCGTGCGTGCTTTTTAATTACTTAGGTTACTTTACTCACCGTCGACACACTACATACAAACAACAAAAGTATAATTATTCAGTATTTTCCCATTCCCAGCCTGCACATTCAACATTGAGCATTTGACATTTGACATTTATCTTCAGTTTTGTACACATGTAACATGTCATATGTTAGAAAATAGTACCAACTGTTTCAAAATCTTAGGATGTTCACGTTTGATGTTTTTGTCGTGAAGTTAATCTCGTAGTCACATAGCTATTCAGTGATAATCATTTAATTGTTAATAGTTTAATAGTTAATAGCGTGTAGACAATTGACAATAGTGGATAGTTATTTGATAGTGTTTTAGTTTTTGAGGAAGACGCAATGTCCGCAGCCGATTCAGAGGAACTTGTGGAAAGCGTACGCTTGTATAGACCTCGACCGGTTTTATTCCATGGCTATGTAGGACCCTTTATAGTGCTACATGCTATCTGGGGAATTATTTGGAGCTCCTGGCTAGATCAAGAAAACTCGTATGAGGCCGGGTTAATTGGATTAGCTGTCATCACTGTTATTCAGACATTAGTATATTTGTTTTGTCATTGGTCTGTCCACATCAGCTGTTTACTAACTTGCTACCCGGTAAGATGGCCTTGTAATTGAGAATATTCATATTCCGATTTCGGTTTCTTTCTTTGAGCGTTAAATGAATCAATATTTTTGGATATTTTTGTTTAGGAACCTGATCCTTTGAAAGCTACCATCGCGAAAGTTGTGCCCACGCCTACTAATGGGTCTGCAGAGTTAGTGAAACTATACCGAGCAAAGGTATGTCGGTAAAAGAATGTCAAACAAGGGTCTTCTGTCTCATGTGTGTGTGCTAAATTTTAAAACAGCCGTAAGACAGAATTAACGATGCGATGGTGTTGTTCATAAATTCCAGGAGAGTGATGGAAAGCCTTGCGTATGGCTAGTATTCCAAGAGTCCAAGTACGAATGGGATTTTGAAGCGAAGTCATTCCAGGCCGTACAATTTCCAGTAAAACACCAATTAAAAACCTATTTGAATCATAAAGGTTATCACGATGAAGCGGAAGTGGTTCAGGCTTCTAGAAAGTTTGGAGCAAACAGGTATTTAAATTAGGGCCATTATTGCAATAACTAAAATCGGAGTAATTTAAATATTGATAATTGACATGACACTTAAATTCATGAATTAATGACTATTCCAGAACTAATATGCGAATTCCAAGCTTCAAGGATTTTTTTACTGAGCGAGCAACAGCCCCCTTCTTTGTGTTTCAGGTAAAGATATCAAATACATTCACAGTCTGAACTTCATAATTAACATGTTAACTTTTTATTCATTTAAGCCTTAATGGTGAGCCTATATTCTTAGATTATTGCCGTCGTTTATTGCAGGTTTTTTGTGTACTTCTGTGGTGCTTGGATGAATATTGGATGTACTCCGTATTCACCCTCTTTATGCTCGTTGTTTTTGAGTGCACATTAGTACAGCAACAACTCCGCAACATGTCTGAAATTCGAAATATGGGGAACAAATACTACAGTATTCAGGTTTATCGGAACCGAAAGTGGCGGCCAATTTCAACGGAGGAATTGCTCCCAGGTGATATCGTTTCCGTGGGGCGGACTCATGCAGAAGAGCTCATTCCTTGTGACATGCTATTGCTCCGGGGACCGTGTATTGTGGACGAAAGTATGCTTACCGGAGAGTCTATCCCCCAGATGAAAGAGCCAATTGAATCAGAATTTACGGAGAGTGGCTCTGGACCTGACCGTCTCCTTGAACTAGATACAGATGCAAAACTTCGAATTTTATTTGGTGGTACTAAAATGGTGCAACATACACCACCATCAAAGTCTGCTACTGCACTTCGTGCACCGGACAACGGCTGTGTTTGTTATGTCCTCCGAACTGGATTTTCAACTTCTCAGGGAAAATTGTTGAGAACGATTTTGTACGGTGTTAAGCGGGTCACAGCAAATAATTTAGAAACATTTGCTTTTATTCTGTTTTTACTGATTTTTGCAATTGCTGCAGCCGGTTATGTTTGGATGAAAGGTATGTATATATTTCACGGGATAGTGTAGGATCATTAAACCATTTTTGAATCGCCATGTCTATATAATTATGAATATATTAAAGCATATTGCTTTTTATTTTTTAGGATCCGAAGACCCTGAGCGAAACCGATACAAATTGTTTTTGGAGTGTACTCTCATACTCACATCTGTCATACCACCAGAATTGCCTATTGAATTGTCGTTAGCAGTAAATTCATCCGTATTGTCGTTATCAAAATTAGGTGTATTTTGTACAGAGCCGTTCCGTATTCCCTTTGCTGGCAAAACGGAAATATGCTGCTTCGACAAAACAGGGACACTCACATCTGATAATCTGGTCATCGAAGGTGTTGTGATGGATGGGAAAGGTGATTATTTGAATTAAGCTGAAGCTGTGCACTTCAAGTTTTCGTATTTGTATTTGATTAAGTAAGCTACATAGCTAAAGACCATGATTGGGTTGAATTCTCAGATAGCAAACCGGAAGGTATGGCAAATCTACGTCCTGAGACAATCCAGACGTTGGCCACCTGCCATTCACTGGTTACGCTGGACGATGGAACTATAGTTGGTGATCCACTTGAGAAGGCCACACTGAAATGGATAGAGTGGGATTTGAACAAAGACGTTGTTGTTCCTAAGAAGCAAAGCAATCCTAATCTTCGTGGCATAAAAATATTTCATAGATTTCATTTTAGTTCTGCTCTTAAACGTATGTCTGTCGTTGCGGGATATAGCGAAGGTGTTCAGACTGAGTATTTTGCCGCTGTGAAAGGAGCTCCGGAAATTATGCGATCAATGGTAAAGAAAACAAACTTGCCTATGCCTATTCTTGAGTACACTTTTAATTGGGTATAGCGTAGAATTATTGTTTATTAAATCGATCGTCAATTTCGTACAGTTTGCTGATCTGCCTGCAAGTTATGATGACACTTATTTGTCATTCACGTGTCGTGGAGCCCGAGTACTTGCCTTGGGGATGAAACGACTTGGCCGTTTAAGCCATCAAGATGTTCGTCAGTTAAGCCGGGATGAAATAGAGTCGGAACTCACATTCGAAGGCTTCATCATTGTGTCTTGTCCATTAAAGCCAGACTCTAAAGCAGTATTGAAGGAGATTATGAACTCATCTCACAAGGTACAGTTTTAACGTATTTTATTACTTTTTTCTATATGACACTTGTAGGTGGTACTTTTTTGAATAGCCAATTATGGCAAATGTCCTTCCTTTTCAGGTTGTAATGATCACGGGTGACAACGCACTCACGGCCTGTCATGTAGCCAAGCAACTGAACATGACTTTGCGCGATACTACTTTGATTCTGAATGCTGAAACCTTATGCTGGGAATCAGTTCTTTCTGATGTTAAACTTACATTTGGGGAAGATACAGTGGAGTAAGTAACCTTTCATAATTGTAGGTAGATAATATGATAACTCAAGGTAAAACGGGAAATGAAATAATGGCAATATTATTTACTGTTGTAGAAAACTTGTGAAAAACTACGATCTTTGCATTACTGGAGATAGCTTAGGAAGAGTCCTGACATACCAAGAAAAAGATTTAGTACGACCACTATCCAAGTTACTGCCTTATGTGACTGTGTACGCCAGAATGGCGCCGAAACAGAAAGAGTGGGTGATAAATGCTATCAAAGCGCAAGGGTTATTCACGCTCATGTGTGGAGACGGTACAAATGATGTAGGAGCTTTAAAGCATGCCCATGTTGGAGTTGCCATCTTGTCCAATTGTCCTGAATGGCTAGAAAAGAAACAAAAGCTACTGGCTGAGCTAGCGGACCGTAAAACTTCTATATCATCTGCTGCTGCGTCTATTGGGACAGGAAACAGTGGAGCTGTCGTTTCCAGCAGTCCAGGTCACAGAAATGTTGGTGGGAGACCCGTAGCTGTAGCTCGTGGTCCAGCTGGAAGAAGAGTTCCCGCTCCAAATTCAGCGGCTCCTCCAGCGTCCAGAGATACAATGGAGAGACACTTGGCAAAAATGATGAAAGAGTTGGAGGAAGAGGAAAGAGCCCAAATTGTTAAGCTTGGAGATGCATCCATTGCTGCCCCTTTCTCTTCAAAGATGTCTTCGATCGAGTGCAGTAAGTTACTTGGAATAACTACCCATCAGTAAATGTTCTTCGGTTCCATATCTGTCACCCGTATTTTATACGCACTCCGCATGGTGCGAAATAACTAAAATTCTGTCTCTTTTGTTTCGCAGTATGCCATGTTATCAAGCAAGGGCGGTGTACTCTTGTGACTACTTTACAAATGTTCAAAATTTTGGCTCTGAATGCCCTCATCCTTGCTTACAGTCAGTCCGTTCTATATTTGGATGGAATTAAATTAAGTGACTCTCAGGCTACTTTCCATGGACTTTTACTAGCTGCTTGCTTCTTTTTTATATCTCATTCAAAGGTTCGATGCTACACTAAAACTTATATATGCAGCAGTTGTGTGAAAATCTTTAATTTAAAATTGGTTTACATACTCCTTGATTGTTGATTGTACGTTTGTTTGATTTAATTGCCTACGTTTTAGCCACTCAAAACATTGTCAAAGAATAGACCACTACCAAACATATTTAATGCGTACACGCTTTTAACTGTTCTGCTCCAGTTTTGTGTCCACTTTGTGGTTCTGGTGAGCCTAGTACGCACTTCACTTTCCTTTACCCCGGAAGAAAAGTAAGCATCAACTGTTTGCATCATAATGGATAATAAAACGTTCACTTTTACCCTTTAATACTTCATTCTTAATCGTACATGTCGTACACTTACTAGGTTGTAATAAATTCGTTGGTTGTCGGAATATGAACTGGAGTAAAAAATAATGTATTCGTTTTTGTAGACCTGTTAAGTTGGACTTGGAGAAGAAATTCGAGCCGAGTCTTCTGAATTCAACGGTGTACATCGTATCATTGGCTTTGCAAATTACAACTTTTGCAATAAACTACAGGGTATGACATTTTTTTAATTGTTTTCCATGGTTAAGATTTGTGACTGTTACTTGACCAATTAAACCTGCCATTTGGCCTGTTAATTTCGATCTTGTGGCCCTGGTCCCCACTGCAGAATGTGGTATATTCTTGTTGTGGCTTCTACTGTGACAATTTTGATAATTTAAATGGTCTTGGCGTTTCTACAGGGACATCCGTTTATGGAAAGTATCACTCAAAATCGAGCATTTTTCTACAGCATGATATTTTCTGGGACAGCCGTTGTACTACTGACCTTGGGTGTCATGCCAGAATTAAACGAGCAGTTTGAAATTGTTCCAATCCCCCCGGAGGTATAGTTTGAATGAAACCCACGAAATTTATTCCTAATGTACTTACGAACGAGAGACTGAAATTTATGTTCTAGGAGCTTCCGAAATCCGTTTTGTAAATCAGTTGTGTGTGTGTATTTTATTATTTCAGCTACAAAATTGGATGTTGACCCTCTTTGGTGCAGATATTGTTGGAGCTTATATCTTGGATCGAGGCTGCATGTGGTTGTTTGGAGAGGGAAGGCTAATAATCAAATGAAATGAAGCTGTGCTTTTGTTGAATTTAAATTATCTACAGTCTACATTGTGTGTTAACTTATTTGTTTGTCCAGTTAAGATTCCAGTCAACAAACCTTTTAAGGCTGTGCTAAGTTCGCAACTTGCTATTTATTTACTGAGCAATAAAAGGGACGAATTATCTTGAGTGGCAATATACAGAAATTAGTTCGTGAATGGTTGTTGTTTTTAATTTTGTTTATATATATTATCGAAGAAGCTCTTTGTCAGTGAGCTTTAATTTAGCCAAAAATTTTGCACGTTAAACGTGATTTCTATTCTGCAGATGTGTACTTGTTTGTACTGTGTCACTGCTTGAACATTCGAAGTGCGAAGGAAACTGATAACTTAGGGATAATTTTTACGTATGCTATATATTTATTATTTTATGTCGATCCATCTGCAATGTTGTAAATACAACCTTACCAAAAAAGTTGTAATATCTATGGTGCACTGTATGACGTGACTATTCTTGTATTTTCAGTTTTTGAATGTTACTTACATTACATGCTAATTTAGCCCTCCATATAAACTATTGAAATTAAAATTGTAATACACCTGTATTTGTAAGGTCTGCATGTATTTTAAAAGCAATTATGAATGTGATGTTATCTAATATGATTTTATCTACAACAGAAAATTCTGCACGAACTACGAACATTTACATTAGTAAAAAAGAGCATTTATCTTGTTTATTGCATTGTGCAATTTGTACAGTACAGCACCGACTTTACAGTATATAGGTAAGTACTGTTTAATAAAATACGTACAAGAATAAAATTTGTTTTGCTCATAATTTTAGAACAAGTTTCGTAAGCATTATTATTCAAAAGGAAATCAAAGTTTTGCAATAATCAGCCCGTGGCCCGTATAAATTACTTCAATAAATTGTACAGGAAATTATGGTATTGGTTTTGCTACGAATTTTAACTTATTTGGTAATGCTGCAAAGTCAGCTGTTATGCCACCAAATGGTATGGACTGACGTATGGAAATGGATCAAACTTCCAAATGGGTGATTTTAGTTGAAACTTGAGCATGCGACTGAAGAATGTATGGGATTATTATTGGTCTGTGCAAACCATCCCGTAGCTCTAAAGCACAGTTTTCTGTTTAGGCACACTTATGAAAATTAATCAGTGAATTTAAACTAGGGCAACGAAAAAGTATTTTATTGATAAAAAATAAGTCTAGTCTAGTTTACAGCGTTTAATCAATTTTTATTAATTTAAAATGATTCCTAATAAAATCAATATCCACATCAAAAATGTCCTTTATACGCTCGTTGTTCCACTCACTATTTCCACCGCCACTGGTTTTACTATTTTGTTTCCCAGCCGTTTGATTATTTGCAATAAGATTATCTAACCATTCAATAGAGCCTTTCAAGGAGCTATTCCAATTTTTCTGAGTGCCTTTGGGCGCGGTTTCAAAGCAGAATAATATATTGTTAAGATCAGTTCCGACTTGGTACGAGTAAACAACTGGAAAAAGGCTGGAGACTAAATTAATGTATTTAGCTTTAAGAGATGGGTTTCGGCAAACTAAATTCAACACCAAAATCCCCATTTCTGGCTTTAACTTGGCCTTCATATTTATTAGTGTATTTTCCTCCAGGAATGCTGCTGGTGGACAACTTAATCCTTCCGACACCGACTTGTTGTCAACATCTAGTAGTATTATGTTGTACCGGTGTTCTAGATAAATATTTGATAAATTAACAGATATCCCAAATTGACGAAGATCTCTTGTATATTTCTCAATACACGAAGTTGAAAGTTACATCGCCTTTGAATAATATATATGTACTTACCTGTATTTTCTATAAATTTGAGTCCATCATCAACAACTACGGTGAATCTATCTTGCAGCTTTGGCAAACCGAAATAGTCATAAGCTACCTTCACAATTGATTCATCGATTTCAACGGCAGTAAGGTTGACCTAGGTAAACAACAAGAAACGTAACTCCTTGAAGTGCTCAGCCTTTGAATAAGGTCTAGTTAATAATATGGCCAAATGGCTTATGTGTTAGTCAATGCTTGCCATCAACACTTACCTTTGGGACGAAGCTTACAAGGAACGATGCAAGAAGTCCTCCACCAAGTCCAACGAGCAAAGTATCAATTGCATCATTGTACTTGTAAAATTTTTGTATCAGTCCAAAAGCAATACACATTATTTGATGATGCTCACATGCCAATGTTCGCTTTAAAACTGACACTTCCTTTCCACGTTTCTTGACTGTAAAAACAATACAATATTACATTAGGTATTTTACTTTTAGTCTGTACCCTACATCCTCCACCTCCCCGGGGTTTCAATCTTACTTCTTTACTTTATTTTGTCATGGAAATTTTAAACCTGTCAAGCTCTCTAAATACAACAGAACTGAATTTGATTATTTAACTGTCTGAGGGCTAAAACTGGACGGGACTATAGCAAGAGATTCAGATAGATTCTCTCTTGCATAATCTAATCAGAATCTACAACGTCCCTTGAAATATTATTTTTATGAAGAAAAAATAAAATATAAAAAATTCAACAGCAATATCAAATTCTGTATAGCTGTCTGTAATTTTCTGATTAAAATAATTAGCTAATTAGCTATGCGCTTTTTAAAAACGCCTGGCCTGATGCGTGATAAAAGGAACAGAATAACAGAAACATTGCCTTAAAAGAAAAATTAAATGACTGTGACTGTGATTGTATTACTTACATTTTTTAGTAAATACATATACATAAGTACAGATACAGCACTCAATTAGCCTCTCTTGTCCCATATTTTTATATTTGTAATTGCACGCATTACGCAATATTTAATTTATTGCGTTAAATGTTTCTGTACGACAGATATTGTAAACTGTAACTGACCCAGCTTGAGAATTTGAGAAATAATCCCTAAACCTAATTAAATGAACTGGAGAAACTTTCATAGGAAGAAAATCCCATTTCTACAAAAAAAAACTTAGGTCTTCGAAATTGGACGAAATTTGGTGAGTAGGTATAGTAGAGGCTAAGAAGCCGTGTTGGTT